>JAYEVD010000524.1:0-93794 GCA_036346405.1 Phyllostachys edulis | reverse complement strand
CACAATTTGAACAAGGCAAAGGGATAGCATCATTGATAGTCACATCTAAAGCAATGGCATTCATGCAAGCGAGGACTAGACTTGAGAGTTTCTAGTTCATCGAGCATCTTTCAATTGATTTGTAACAGAGAAATGAGCAAGTCTTAGAGTTACCAATTCATCATACATTCGAACAAGCATCACAAGCATCTTGGGACTAATTGATTTGAGTGTAGCAACTTCTAGTTTCAAGTTATCAATCATGATGTCACGATTCTTAAACATTCTAGCTTGCTTATCTAATTTTCGTTCGTAAATGACCAAAGCGTTTCATTTGAGCGGTGAGGACATACCTCATCGGGATCGCTGAAAAGGTCGTAAATCGTTGGAGGAGTCGGCGTCGTGGCTGTCCTTGGCCATGAAGCACATCTTGGGTGAAGTCTTGATCCTTCTTCTTGCCATGAGTCGTCGTAAATAGTCCTCCGATCCAGAGTCCACATCGCTCATGTCCTTGGACTCAAGGCGGTAAGGACCTTCTGTCGACGAACTTCTACGATAGTTCGCTTCTTGGGCTTCGCATCCTTAGCTTGAGGGCGCCTCCGAAAGTCCTTCTCCATCTTGCCCTTCAACTTGGGGCAAGCTGGAGCCGAATGTGGTTTGGCTCACCACACTCAAAGCAAATGTGAGGCCACCTCTCATACATTTCCTCACTTTGTTGAAGACTCTCGAGAATTTGGTGGTTAGGAGGCTAAATCATCCTCGGGTATTTTCTCCTAGCTGCTCATCGCTCAAAAGAATGCCAGCGGACAACGAAAGACCGGATGAGCCAAAGTCCAAAGAATCGGAAGAGCTACCACGAGATGGGTCAACCACTAAAGCCATCGACTCTGTCTTAGGGAGTCGCGAGATGAAATCAATCTCATGCGACTTCAACCTCGAGTAAAAGCTTATCCATGGTAAGCTCACTCATGACGATGTTGTCATTAATGGGCGTGATCTTCATCCCCAAACTCTCACATCAAGAGCACCCAAGAATTGGCGTGCATTCTCGATTTCGATAAATGTGAGACCAACGGCCGTAAATTATGAAGAATCTTGGAAAACCTTCCCAATAACTCATCAAAAGATTCACGGGCTTTTGTTCAATCTTTGAGTATTCTTTCTTGAGTTGGTTACTGTCTCACTTCCTTGATAGTGTAGAGCCCTCGTGGTAATCACGGAGGGTCTTCTAGATCTCATGAAGCGGACTTGAGATGAGACACTGCGCTCAAACTCGGATCGACTAAGCCCTTGAATCAAGAAGTTCCGAGCCTTGCTGTTAGCCTCTACATCGGGGTTGATTACATCTTCATCGGTAAGCCGCGACATAAGCATTTTGACCTTAAGCCAAATTAAGTGCCCTTGAGCCTCGATGTAGGCTTGCATCGAGCCTTCGATAAAGCAAAATCAACTCCATTGAAAATATGAGGTTTGAGTGAATACTTGTCGATCGCCATGGCTCCAAAGAACGGTTAAGATCTATGAGAAGAGCTAGCAAGCTCGATACCAATTGTAGGGCCGGAAGGCGACTAGAGGGGGTGAATAGGAGCACCAATTCATTTTGCAAAGATAATGGATTCAACTACTTAAATGTAAATCACTCCAATAGCTATGAGAGCTATGAAGATGAATGCTTAAGCACAGTGGAAGACTTGAATGAATCCACTCCTAAACCCTCAAAGCATAGCGACAAACTCACTGAAGAAATTACGAAAAATCAGGGACAAGGTACTACCACTTTGTTGTAAGTGCGGTACTACGCATCGCTGATACTACCGCAAGCAAATGTCTTGATACTACCGCATCATGATACTACCTCGAGCAAAAGTCTTGGTACTACCGATTGTCTGACGATGAACGAAACAACTGAAAACAAAATCGAAAATCGGCGTAACTTTTAAACCGTAAGGCCAAACTCCACCAAATTTGGAACACACCTTCCTATGGGTATTAGGAACCTATTCCAAGTGGCGATCGTCCAGATCTCGTCAAAGTTTCGATCTTTTTCAGTTTTCCCTAAGAAGGGCAAGAAGCAGAGCAAAGCGAAAAACTTGATCCAACTCTTGCTCGTGGGAGATTGATGATCTAGGTGACCTTAGATACGTTCCCACATGTCACAGCAAGGAATAAGAGTGCACAAGAACAACCAAAACCAATGGATCAAGGAAGCACCAAAAATCATCAAAGAGAATGAAGAACACAAGAGGGAGCTCATCTTTGGAAGAACATCCATAGATTGATTCATGATGTTCTTTATTCTGACCACTCCCTCAAGGAGGACAAGAGCTCCATCCAAGAGCATACACATCAATCCATCTCACTAGAGCCTATGCCTCTCTTTTCTTCCCTAAACCCTAAAAACCAAACTAGGGTTTGCAAATGAAGTGCTTGGGCTCTTGTGAACAGCACCCTCTCTATTTATATGAGGCCTAGAGCTTCTAGAAGACTTAACCCTAATGGGCTCCCGTTAGGCCCAATAACAAACGCAGGACACACTGCATGCGCATTTTAAAGCGCCGTCTTCACTTTTCTTGACCTAAACCACTTCTTGACACACCGTCTTGCGCCGCTGGTTGGCATTAGGTCACCAAGGTGGTATTTGGTGAAATTACCAAAATACCCTTCTCGATCCTTCTCCATGGACCGAGTCAATCTGTCGAGCAATCGCTTTGCTTTCATACGTGTAGGTTGATCAACGGCTCTCATCATGTCGGCAAGTCTCTCCGTCCGAATCCCATCGGAACCTCCAAGGCACTTGCACCGACCCCGCCATGCTTGATCCAACCAACAGATCGAAGCTGCGGTTTGATCCACCTCGTCCATTACATGCCATGCTTGAGTCACTGACCTCACGGCATCCATGATGGTTACGGACCTCAGCTCTCCTAGCTTAGTCCCGATCCTCCTCGCTGTTGACCGTCATTGACACGCAAGCCACACCGCGACAATAGACCAAGAAATAGTCTCCGGGAACAAGTTCTTCACAACTTGACCCACGTTAGCTCAAAACATGCAATATGCAACATATATGCATTAACAAACATGGAAATGACAAAACCAAAAACAAATCTCAAATTGAAATAACATTCGGCTCAAATCATTCCAAAAAAGATTACTCAGCCATGTTATGGCGGTACTACCATAACTATGATAGTACGCACCATAATCATGATCGTCACCTCCTCAAGAAATCCAAAACTTTCAAAAACACTTGTTCGGAAAAACCATACCGCTCACGCAGCGGTGGTTCAAATCATCTTGGTACTCAAGCAACCATAACTGCGGTACTACCGCTCCTCGAGAAATCCAAAACACAAATAACACTCGTTACGGAAAAACCATACCGCTTTGCTTGCGGTAATACCGACCAATGGTACTACCGTCAAACACAAGCCGGTACTACTATCAAGATCAGCGGTAGTACCCGCGCATTACGCCGGTACTACCGATTATCCCGACACTTGCTGAAAACAGATTTCAACAAAACCGAAAACGATCGTTTCGACAAACCCAAAGAGCTATTGCCAATTGTACCATCACATTAAAATCGTGAGCATATCCCCATGATATCCACAGTATTGTTTGGCCCTCTTCGCAAACCACTTGTGCTTCTGCAATATCTTTGCGTTAAAGTTTGCCGATGAGTCCGACATATTATAGTAACTCCAAATGTTTAGTTGTAGAGAACAAAACAAAAGCGGACAATACATTAAATTATGACCTTTGTATGGCGAGTAGACAAGCTCGATGCATTGGGGCAACCCTAAGACACTACAGTGATGGACAAGGCGTACCATGATATAGCTTGCTACACAACCGACTTGCTAGGGAGGTGGTGCCCAACTAAGAGGGTGTCAGCATCAAACCCCCACTGGGACCCTTCTTCTTGCGGTAGTACGAGCAATCGCACTACGATATCATGCAGTTTTTATGCCACGTACGGCACATCCAAAGACACAATTCCGCCGGTAGGACCGCAACCCTGGGGTGTGTCCTCCTTGCTACCATTCGAGCCTGGGTCGATGTCCTTGTAGGACTCGAACTGCAAAGGCTGGTCAGGTAGATACTCGTGGCAGTCAATACGGGTTAGCCACCAGTGTCTCGCCCTTCATTTTGCACAAAGTTATATGCAAATCTTCTCATGTGGACATTCTCCAAAGCAACAGATTCCGTGCTACCGTCTTCAAGCTCCGCCCACGGTTCCCCACTTCTAGAGGCACCAGCATCATCATGGTCTTTCGGCAACCTGCGTACGAATTTCACGTACACCATCGGCTTCCCATATATTGCCACCTCGGGCTGGGAAGCAATCTGCATGTATCGGCCCCATGTTACGCTTTCATTCACCTTTAGGAGCTCTAACACGCCCTACCCTCCCCTACTTGTGTAGGTGATCACCTTGATGGCAAGCTTCTTCGTCGTTGCCTCAGTGTCGAACTCCCTCCGGATGTAGCTCCGAAGCTCGTGAATATCCATCACTTCAAACCCCTCCACCTGGACCACCTTGTATTGGCATCTGATAGGTCCAACCCGTCGGGTCCGGCACAGTATGAGACCATCCTCATAAAACACTACTAAGTCTTGCATGTTTGAAATTACCTAAAGGCAACAACCAGATTCATAGTACGCAATATACCAAATGGGGTATGTAATTAACACTAATTAATTCACTTTACACGACTATTTGCATGTGATTATTGAAGGGATACGGGTAGGCTACGATAGTAACAATTCAAAAATTCTACCACGTAAATGAGGAAGCTAAGCAAACAGATCGTTACCACCAGACGTGCAGAGCAGCAGAAGAAGAGTTGGAGCAGCCTGGTCCAATGGAGAGTGTGTCGATGTAGTGGTCGTAGTCAATCGGCCAGCGTCCTCGCGAGTCGATCGTCTCCTCCAGCAACCTCTGTAGTTTCTTGTGAAGATCGCGGATCGTCCTCAAGCGCAACAACAACCACAGTAGCACCTCTACGGTATCCACACGTCCAGGGAAGGAACAACCGTATGCCGGTGTGCTAGCACCAAGTCGCACAGTAGAGCTCTCAGGAAGATGGCGGCTAGGGTTTCAGTGGGGCAACTCACATCCGCTCATCTGTCTCCCAATAGCCTCAAGCATCTCCTTATATAGTGCCCATGACAGATCCTATCTGAACATGTTTTGTTCTAACCCGTTAAGTGTGTGACCCTGTAGGTTCATGCGTAATCAGTTGTAACTCAGAAACCCTTTCCGACCATGAGTCGTTAGCGGTTCCTAGCAAGACATAACGATTCCCGAATACACACAAATTATATCGGACGAACCTTAATGCAATATGATCTACGACCAGGTCTTTATCACTTACAACCAGGTCCTATCTCTATACGACCAGTTCGTATTTGGTCACGACCAGTTCGTAACTCCTTATGACCAAGTTACAACCACTCTGTGATTGCGTTCGACCAGTCTACCACTAGCTCGTATCTCCATATGACCAGTCCGTAACTGATCAAACTAAGTGACCTACTCGTGTATTCTCCCTTTGCCTCATGATATCTTGTTGAACTCCAGGTGAGATATTATGTCATCCATGGACTGTTCAATACTTTCTCGATCAAGTGTCGGATAACCTTATGTTGTCGAACTCTTTGACCACCAGTGGTATGGCCATGCACTTTCTTTATCCGACCACATCGAGGGGCCCAGAGATATCTATTCCGTTATGTTAGGAGGGGCAAATCCCATATCCGACCAGTCACATCCCTCCGCATGTTTCATAGCATATCCGAAAGCTACCTTTATAACTACCCAGTTACGAGTAGCGTTTGACAACCCCTAAGAGTGCTATTACACATGTAGGGAACCATGGTGATCTCAGGTCTAGGGATTATGCATCATTATTGCTTGAGACCAACTAATGACACATAGAATCATAACAATCTCAATAGTATCTCAAAGTGGGTCTATCCAACCCCATGTTCTCTAACATGTGTTCATATTATCGATTCAATATCCCTATATCCATGAACGGTGAAACATGATCATCAATCAATACATGTACTGGTCATAGAGTCACTGGTGTTCTGACACTACAAAAAGACTAGGTTATAGCAACATGTGTATATGTGGATATCATGGGGATATGCCCATGATCTTAGGATGATGAAACAATTGGCAATGGTGCTTTGTTGGTTTGTAGTTTCAAGTGTTTTCGACAAAGTTTCAGATCTGTCGGTCGTGGTGATGACCATGGCTTTTGTGCTGAATGTTGATATAAGTGGTGATTTGATTTTGGGATAGGTCATATCCATTTTTGTTAATGCATATGTGTTGCATATTGCTTGTTTTGGCAAACGTGGGTCAAGTTGCGAAGAACTTGTTCCCGGATTCGTGTTTGCTTGTCTATTCTTTGGCGGTGGCTTGAAGGTCAACGACAATCAGCGGCGAGGAGGATCGGGACTAAGCTTGGAAGCCGAGGTCGAAACGATCAAGGATGCGGGTGAGGTCAATGAATTCAAGCATGGCGCGAATGGATAAAGATGACCGAACGGGCGGTTGGTCTTGCCGATTTGGATCAGCGGCCGGAGTCGTTACAAGTGCTCGGTGGTGCCGGTGGGATCGGGACGGAGAGAGTTGGCGACATGGAGCCGTTGATCAACCTACACGTGGCGAAGCGGCGAGTGCTTGAGATAGACTTCGGTCTTTTGGAGAAGGATCGAGAAGGGTATTTTGGTAATTTTACCAAATACCATCTTAGTGACCTTTGACTAAGCATGGTCGGCGATGGTGAAGCGGTTTAGATCAATCGACGATGAAGACGGCGCTTTAAGATGCGTGTGTGTGTGTTAGTTGATGTTGGGCCTTAACGAAGCCCATTAGGGTAAATCCTCTAGAAGGTTTTAGGGTTAGAGGCTGCCCTATAAAAGGATTTGAGATAGGACATCTAGGGTTGGCTTTTGGAGAGCCACAGGGCATTTTTGGGTGTGGGCGCCTCCTGAAAAAATTAGAAGCTGATAGAAAAACAAGAAATTGTGGCGGATTGCTCCACCCGCGAAGAAAATTGACTCTGCGACGGATTCGGCTTGTCCCATCCGGTTGCTTTATTTTATCTGTGCGTCTTTGTTTGAAGATTTTCTTGTGGCTGTAGGGGAGCTCCCGCAAGATCCTTTTTATTTTGTTGCCATCAGTGCTTGTAGTAAAGTTTGCATATTGCTTGTCCCTTCGAATATGAAGGTTTGTTTGTTTGACATTATTTTACGCCTTATTGCGATTTGAGTCCTGGTGGCGGTGGCTTCTCCCAAAAAATCATGCGGCTCGATCTGTGTTGGTGCGTGTGACGTGTTGATTTCATTGGCCAGCAAGGTGGTGTTTAGATTTGTCTATTCTATTGAGTGCGTTTCAGATCTGTGTTATTTCACCTTGCTGTGCGTGTGTTGATTTGCCCCACAGAAAAGATGAGCCTGTTGTGGCGGCTGTAGCTCCTTTTCCCTGCTTTGCGGTTCTTTGTTCTTTTCTCGATTGCTTATCGACTCTGAATCTTGATTGGGGCAGCGCCAGTAGTTCGTGCTTTTAGTTCCTCAGTGTGAAGCGGCCTCGCCTGAAAAATCGAGAACATGGTGGCGGTCTTTGATTGGAAAATCGGTAGATCTGTGCTGCGCTGTCTTTGCCGGAGAATGGCGACTTGTTTTCTACCATAAAATTCGATTTTTGGCATGGCGCTGTGGTGGCCATGATTCCGAGCTGGGCGGCACGCGTCTGTTGCCACGAGACACAGAGCTTCGTGGCGGCTCGATCCTCTAAAAACATTAACATCCGTGAGAAAGCCGGATCGCCGGATTTTTTCTTCATGCGTGTGCATCGGCTTATGCAGATCTTGTTGCTTTGCTCACATCCTGTGGTGACCACGAAACCCGAGCTCTAGGCTGCGTGTGTATGCTTGGAAGATTTTTATTGCTTTGAGTTTAAATCTTTTATTTGATCGCAAATTGATGCAAGTTAAGGAGACTAGAATGGCTTTTGAGCGTATGCATGCATCTTGATCTTTGCGATTCTAGTAGCTACTGTGAGGAAGGCTTAAGGATTTCCATCCATCATTGATGTGACTAAACTTTTGTTATTATTACTGTGACCGAATCTGTTTAGTCTTTTTATTAGCTTGGGCTATCATCTTGATTGGACTGAATCTCTGTTTGTTGTGGGTGTGCGTGTGGTGTTGAGATGTTTTTAGTCTTGTGCTTCGGGGTTTGATCGGATTCAACACAGGTCATTCGCTGTGCCTGTATACAGATCTTCATAGCTTTTGTAGCTATTGGAGTGAAAGTAGTGTTGAGTTCGATCGAGGTGAAAAATAGAGAAAGCGTCTATTCACCCCCCCTCTAGTCGCCTTTCCGGTCCTACAATTGGTATCAGAGCCAAGTTTGGTCTTTTGTGATCTTCATCAATCTTTGAGCATGGCGACTAATACGAGGACTTGTGAGCGCTTCTTTACATCTTGTCAGGCTTGTTTTACCATTAAGATCCTTCATAACAAGATGTTTGAACGTACATTAGTTAAGATGGCGGTTAGCGAGGAAGTCTCCTGTGATATTTGTGGCGAATCCTTTTGTTTTGATTGTCCTAGTTTCAGGGATGAGTCATTTTTAGAGCATGAGGAGAAGGAGCCCGGTGGCATATGCACAATGGCTTTTGAGGATGAACATGATGGAGAGGATTTTGATGATGAGCCTTTTGATGATAGTGATGACTCTTATGAGGACGATCCCCTACTTGAGCTAAGCAAGGTGAGCAAAGAAAAACTTGTAAAAGTCTTATATTCATATGATCTTAAACTGCTTGCTCTTAGAAAGAAAGTAAAATTGTTAGAAAAAGAGAAGGGTGATTTGTCTCATGAGCTCTCCGAATTGAAAACCTCCATGAATGCTTATGATTCATTGCTTGTAGACATGGAGAACTTGAACAATTCTTTTTGCATGCCTAAAATCTGAAAATGAAATTTTGAAATCAAATGTTTCTATGCCTTGTGATTCTTGTATTGCCTTACATCATGAGCTTGACAATGCTATGTTAGAAATAGGCAATCTTAGTTCTATGGCTAGAAATAATTGTGATTCTTGTGTAGGCATGCTTGCTGAAATTGAGAAGCTTAAATTGACTAATTCCATGCATCTTGAGCAATTAGAAAATGCTAGGGCTGAGATTATTGAAATTGAAGCTAGGCCTTGTAGCATGTGCTTAGAACATGAAAAATTGCTTAAGAATGGTTTAGTCTCTTGCAAGAATTGTGCTTGTCTAGAAACTAAAATTGATGCTTTGAACTGCAAGCTTAATTCAAATGCATCATTAATTTCTTGCACATCTTGCATTTCTTTGAAGAGCGAGGTTGAGTCTTTGCGTGATGATATGAGTGCCAAGTCATGTGACTCTTGTATTTGCCTTCACTCCGAGATTGATGTTTTAAGATTTCTCTTGCATCTTTGCATTCGGAGTTGGAGTCCTTTTGTGCTAAACGTAAGTCACTTGATGTTGGTTTTGTGGCATCGCTTTGGATAGCTCTTCTTTGGTGAGTTCGACTCTTTCGGACTCTTCTTGTGTTGTCCAACGGTTTCAAAAGACAAATGTGTTTCTTTCTCAAATGGTACTAAATCTTCAAAAGAAGTACCATTGCACATTTTGTAAGAAGAATGGACACATTCTTGGGTTTTGCTTTCACCGTTTGAAACATGAGCGTCGAGTGCGTCGTCGTATCTCTAGGAACACACATAGCCTTTCTCATGGCATGTGTGGGTCTAGTGTCGATACGAGGACGATTCGTGATGTTAGTTCTTCCAGGATTTCTTCTTTGAGCGACAATGGTGCTTCGTCCTCTCGGACTGTGTCTACTAGTAGACCTTTACACCATTGCTCATTTTGTGGGAAGAATGGACATCTTATTGACTTTTGTTTCCGGCGTGCAAAACAGATGCGTCGAGCTCATGCTTCTAAATCTCCTAGTGGGCATAGTCTTTCTCATGACATGCACACTAAAGAGCCGAGCACGAGGACTCGATTTGTTGATGGCTTCTTTGACACCTTTTCTAGTGGTGTCGGACAGCTCCGTGGACATGGTTTGCATAGTTTTGGTATTGGTCCACGAGCTGCCCCGAGGCAGGATTTCCGCCGTTGTCCAAGAGGTGGACCCCGTTTTGTTCATCGAGGTACACACCCACGGCGAGGTTGTGTGAGTTTTTTTGATGCTTCTGTTGGTTCTCATCATGGTGCTTTCAAGCAAGGCCATCGCCGCTTTTCTAGAGATGGACCTCGTTTTCCTCTTCGAGTTGTCCACTCGCGGCGTGCCTCTAAGGATGAGATTGGATCTTCTTGCATGGACCATCATTTGCATCATACTAACTCACATAATGTTTCGACTGCTTCTAGTGGTGGTGTATCCAAGGTTTGGGTTCCCAAGCATTCACTCTCTAACCCTTCGGGACCCAAGACTCGGACACCTTGCCTTTCTCATGTGTAGGTACCAAGAACGCGGGTTGAAGAACATGGACTTAAAGATTCTGATCTTTTGCTTCATCATATGATCGGGACACTTGATGGTTCTCCACCTCAACGATGGCCTCCAAGAGGCATGTGTTTTCATGATCGGCGTCTACACCTGTTTGGTGAGCTATCTTTTACCTTCATGCATTTACTTTCGTGATTATTCAATCTTGGCATGTTGTGCTTATCTTTGTGCTCACTTGTATCTTTTTGGCATGTGTTACTTCTTTTGATATCCTTTATCATGTCTTTACCTTGCTTATGTATCCATGTATTAGATTGTTATTCATTACTTCCATGGTTATATGAGCTTGGTTTTGTCAATATGAGCCTGTACTGTCTTGTTCCTTTATTATCTTGCTCCTGTTGATTCTTGCTTATATATCCATGTATTATATTGTTGTTCATTATTTTCATGGTTATGTGAGCTTTGTTTTGTCATCATGAGCTTGTGCTGTCTTGTACCCTTATTATCTTGCTCATGATTGATTCTTGCTTATATATCCTTGTATCATTTTGTAATTCTTAATTTCCATGGTTGTATAAGCTTGGTGTTGTATTCAAGAGCTTGTACTAATTTCATACAGTTATCATCTTGCTCTTGTTGATTTTTGTCTTATGTATCCACTTGTTTACTTGATATCTATGTTAGCATACTTTATCCATGATTTGTTCTATAACTTGCCTTATGCTTACATGGTATTGTGCTTTACTGTTAATTGTGGATGCATGAGTCTTGCCATAGCTTTCACTAGCTTGCTTTTGACTGTGTATATGATGGGTGATATGCTATGTGCTTGTTTGCTTGCTCCTATGCCTTATTGTTGATTAAGGATAGTTTGAGCTTTGCCATATCTTGGATAGCATGTGCTGTAATTGATTTGTTTATCTTCATGCTCATGTTCTGAATTATTGATTATATGCTTTTTTGAGCTTTGGATCATTTGCTGCTATCCTTGTTAGTTGTGTGTCTTGGTACTGTTTTCCCTAGATAATGTTTCACTAACCCAGTACCAAGGCATAGACTTTTTCTGTCTCTTTGGTGTAGCCCTTCAGCTGGGAAGATGAACATGTGGTCCAACAAGTGGTATCATCTCAAGCTATTGGTTCTTCTTCATTTGTGCCTTCAATGATGACTATCACTTTTTGGAGACGAAGGAATTTGAGATGAGGATGATGGGTGAGCGCAACTACCTTCTGAAGCTTCAAGGAATGGATCTTCATTCATCATGACTACATCTCACTACCAAGCAGTGCGACTCAGGTTCGAGCTTCTATACCTTACTTTTGTGTATGGTATCCCTAGTCTACCTTGCATTGCATCTGGTTCGTGTGAGGTGTTGGGTTTGTTGGGTTCAGGGTAGATAGGAGGCTTTGTTCTAGCACGTGTCCTTTTTAGGCATTCTTGTTATCCCATGTTTTCTAGGATGCACTTCTCTCACAGCCTAGGTCGAGCTTGTCTCCCAATCACTTGTCTTAGCAGGTTTTAAGTTGCCTGTAAGCTTTTTAGTGTTGGTGTTTCGCTCCCTAGCTTTTTGAGTTGCTGTCCCTAGAGATCTTATGGTGTTTGAAGTCCTTGTGCTAGTTTTTGTAGAGTCCAAGGCAAATTGGCAGATTTCCCCTCAAAGCTTTTTGACCCAACAAGGTTTGCCACCTTGAGATGCGAGTAAGGGATAATTTATCCCTATGGGTTGGTTTGAGGGGGAGTTGGTTCTTTTCAAAACTTTCTTAGTTCTTTTCTGAACCTTTCTTGTTCATCTGAACTTTCCTTGTTCATTTGAGCTTTTGTGGATCTTTTCTGATACCTTCTTCAAGTGGTATCTTCTTTGGATCTTTTTGATCTTTGTGATCTTTTTAGGCTTTTAAGTCTTTTGTGCATCTCATTGTATCATATTGCATACATATGGAAAATCCAAAAAGATGCATTGTAATATAAGCTTTACCACTTCTGTCTTTTAATTTGATGAAGCTTTGCTTATTACCCTCTTGAGCTTTAGTATTTCAATTCTTGCTCAAGAGCATGTTTAGTTTTTGACTTGCTAGAATTATCATACTTTTACATGTGCAGCAATGTCTTTGCTAAATGAGCTAGAACTTTTGAAATAACTTGAACTGAAAATTGCAATTTGTGGATCTTTTAGCTAGTTGCACAATTAGTGATCCTTTTGTGACATTGGCCCTGTCAAAATTGCTTTGTTAGTTCTAGAATCTAGAATTGAACATCTTTGAGCTTTCAGTTCATTAACGAATCTAAAAAGCCCTTGTGCAAAATGAAAAATGATCTCTTTTGTGCGAAAAAACTGATCTTACCAATTCTTTCCCATGAGACGGCTTGCCATTGTACTAGGCATGAACTCAGGGGGAGTTTTGGATGACCTAAACCACTCTTTTAAGCTTTTGTTGCTTGGGATGGTCGTAGTGAGGCTTGAGATCTAGCACATGGCTAAAAAGTAAATTGTCAAAATTGGTTGAAGCTTAGGAAGAGGTTGTGGATGGCTCCTAGTCCAGGATCTTCTTTACTAAGATAGACCTTTTATCAACTTGAATATTCATTGCAAATGAAAAATAGTTGAAAATTTGGGCTTTTGACAAAAATTGAGCTAAATGATTCAATTCAGGACTTTTTGTCTCTAAGATGGTCTTTGCTAGCTTCTAGATCTCACAATGACATTTTGACATGGCCATTATCACTTTAGGATAACTGTTGTTGAACTTGCTAATTTTGAAGCGTTGTTTAATTTTACCCAACAACATGTGATATATTGAGCTCATTAGCCTAGCTTTGTTATATATGTCTTATCATGATCTTGCTAGCTTTGTCAGGCTTGTTGTATCTTGAGTAATGGTAGAAATGCTAGCCTGTTCAATTGAGTAATCCCTAAAGCTTCTTTTACCTAAAAATTGAAAAATCAAAACAAAAATGAAGCCACCCCATTGCATTTCATGCATGCTCTTTCTTTTGCTTCTTCCTTGCTTGTGCATTTGTCATCTCTGAATGAGAGGAAGTGATGATTCCTTGATGAATCCATTGTCAAAGGGGGAGAAGATACAGCGAAAATGTAATGTTAATAAAGAGCTTTTTGGTTATGGGGGAGAAGTTTTGTAAGGGGGAGAAATGGAGAATTTGAAAAAGATGATCATAGTGAGGGGGAGCATTCATATTGCATTCTTTTGGTCTTATTGCCTTTTCTGAACTTGAATTGCAAATCTTGAAGCCTCACAATGATCGAAGGTCATATAGAACATTTGTTCTTTCATATGGACCTTAAGTGAGATTTTTGTCGATTCTCTGGAATTTGAAGCTTTCTTGCTTCTTTTTGCCTTATCTCACTTTCCTATGCTATTCTGGAGCCAGCTTGGTCTTTTCTATTGCTTTCTCTTGCTAATGGACCAAGTTGTGCCTTTGTGCGAAAACCGCGAGTTTTTTTTTCTTTTCAAACCCTAAACTTACATTTTCTGAGAGATTGCCAATGTGTTCATCAAGGGGGAGATTGTGGATATCATGGGGATATGCCCATGATCTTAGGATGATGAAACAATTGGCAATGGTGCTTTGTTGGTTTGTAGTTTCAAGTGTTTTCGACAAAGTTTCAGATCTGTCGGTCGTGGCCATCGGCCTGGCTTTTGTGCTGAATGTTGATATAAGTGGTGATTTGATTTTGGGATAGGTCATATCCATTTTTGTTAATGCATATGTGTTGCATATTGCATGTTTTGACTAACGTGGGTCAAGTTGTGAAGAACTTGTTCCAGATTCGTGTTTGCTTGTCTATTGTCGTCTTGGTGGCTTGAAGGTCAACGACGGTCAACGGCGAGGAGGATCGGGACTAAGCTTGGAGAGCTGAGGTCCAGAACGATCAAGGATGCCGGGTGAGGTCAATGAATTCAAGCATGGCGCAGAATGGATAAGGATGACCGAACGGGCGGTTCGGCGATCTGTTGGTTGGATCAAGCGGCCAGGAGTCGCTACAAGTGCTTTCGGTGGTCTTTGGTGGGATCCGGACGGGAGAGACTTGACGACATGGAGCCGTTGATCAACCTACACATGGCGAAGCAGGCGAGTGCTTCGCGCAGATAGACTCGGTCTTTTGGAGAAGGATCGAGAAGGGGTATTTTGGTAATTTTACCAAATACCATCTTGGTGACCTTTTGACTAAGCCGCGGCGCGGGTCGGCGCATGGTGAAGCGGTTTAGATCAATCGACGATGAAGATGGCGCTTTAAGATGCGTGCGTGTGTGTTCCGTTGATGTTGGGCCTTAACGGAAGCCCATTAGGGTAAATCCTCTAGAAGGTTTTTAGGGTTAGAGGCTGCCCTATAAAAGGATTTCAGATAGGACATCTAGGGTTGGCTTTTTGGAGAGCCCTGGGGCGTTTTTGGGTGGCGGCGCCCCCCTCCTGAAAATTAGAAGCGCTGATAGAAAAACAAGAAATTGTGGCGGACTGCTCCACCCGCGAAGAAAATTGGAGCTCTGCCGACTGGATTTGGCTTGTCCCATCCTGTTGCTTTGACTGCTATCTTGTGCGTGCTGTTTGAAGATTTTCTTGTGGCTGTAGGGGAGCTCCCGCAAGATCCTTTTTATTTTGTTGCCATCAGTGCTTGCAGTAAAGTTTGCATATTGCTTGTCCCTTCGAATATGAAGGTTTGCTGTTTCAGCATTATTTTCTGCCTTGACTGCGATTTTGAGTCCCTGGTGGCGGTGGCTTCTCCCAAAAAATCTGTGCGGCTCGATCTGTGTTGGTGCGTGTGACGTGTTGATTTCATTGGCCAGCAAGGTGGTGTTTAGATTTGTCTATTCTATTGAGGCGTTTCAGATCGTGTTATTTCACCTTCTCAGTGCGTGTGTTGATTTGCCCCACGTAAAAGATGAGCTGTTGTGGCTACCAGTAGCTCCTTTTCCCCGCTGCGCTTCTTTCAGTTCTTTTCGATTTCTTATCGGCTCTGAATCTTGATTGGGGCAGCGCCAGTAGTTCGTGCTTTTAGTTCCTCAGGTGGAAGCGGCCTCGCCGGAAAATCGAGAGCTGCGGCCGGTCTTTGACCGAAAATCGGTAGACCTCAGTAACGCTGTGTTGCCCGGAGGAGAATGGCGACTTGTTGTTCTACCGCAAAATTTGGTTTTGACAATACCGCTGTGGCCCCGCAGATTCCGAGCCTAGAGCTAAGACGCCTATTGCCCCGAGACACGAGCTTCGTGGCGGCTGATCCTCTAAAAACATTAACATCCATAGAAACCGGATCGCGGATTTTTCTTCATGCGTGTGCATCGACTTGTCTCAATCTTGTTGTTTGCTCACATCCGTGGTCGACCACGTAAACCAGAGCTCTAGGCTCGCGTGTATGCTTGGAAGATTTTTATTGCTTTGAGTTTAAATCTTTTATTTGGCTGCAAATTGATGCAAGTTCTGGAGACTAGAATGGCTTTTGAGCAGAAGTGCATGCATACTGATCTTTGCCAGATTCTAGTAGCTACGCAGGGAAGGCTTAAGGATTTCCATCCATCATTGATGTGACTAAACTTTTGTTATTATTACTGTGACCGAATCTGTTTAGTCTTTTTATTAGCTTGGGCTATCATCTTGATTGGATGAATCTCTGCTTGTTGTGGGTGTGCGTATGTGTTGAGATGTTTTTAGTCTTGTGCTTGAGGTTTGATCGGATTCAACACGTGTCATTTGTTTGCTCAGTATCTGATCTTCATAGCTTTTATAGCTATTGGAGTGAAAGTTGTGTTGAGTTCGATCGAGGTGAAAAATAGAAAGCGTCTATTCACCCCCTCTAGTCGCCTTTCCGATCCTACAGTATATGTTGCTATATCTACAAATATGTGTTGCTGTGATGAATAGCAACACATGTGATAAGTGATGTTGTTGGTCGTGTTGCTATAAGGTAGGTCTACCGCAACACAAATTAGGTGTTTTTATACAAAAGAAAAGGTGTTGCAAAGTTACAACACAATTTTTTATTTGTAACAACACATGTTTTCGAAACATAGCTAACACCTGTTAGCAACATATAATTGTTATATTGCAACAAAAATTAGTATACAGGAAAAATACAATTCATTTGTATGCTACGCACGTAGAAATTATAATTGCTACAAAAAAATTTATTTGCTAATTAAGCATGTCATATTGCAGAATATATAACACAACTCAACATCATCAATGTTCAAAAAGTAGATTGCATTGCATTAAGGAAATAAATATAGGTATTGTTAATATAGTGACATCCAACTAGGGATACATTTAGAACGACATCATGTAAGTTAAAGAGTTTCACCAATAAGTCACATACTTGTTAATCTTCATAACCAATGATTCATTCAAGGAACAGAATAACATTTAATCAATAACTCATAAATATAGACGTGATACAATCATCTCTATGATTGCCTCTAGGGCATATCACCAATAATTATTTCTTCAATTCCCACTAATAAAAAAGGACTAAAATAGTAACTAATTATGAGTATTTAATCTTTCACTAATTACCCATGACACAAATAATTACGATGTATAACACACAAGAGAGCAATTAAATGCGAGTAAGTTAATACGAATAATTAATTAATAAGCAACAATTTGATTACTTAGCAATAAATTACTTACGAGTAATTCAATACATCTAAGTAATTCCCAATGAATTAATTATGATTAATTAGTTACCACTAACTAACTACAAGTCATTACGTACCAACAAATTAATTATGGTCACGTAAATTTGACCAGTTATTTTGCATATGCAATTAGCACTACTCAACTACGCGAAATTTAATTGCGGCTAATTAATTACGACTAATATGAAGGGATACGGGTAGGCTACGTGTGAGACCCCCAAATATTGGAATGTGCCGAACTATAAATTATACTGGTAGCATAATTCTTAATTAAGGAACAGTGTAATGCCCTTAATAAAAATCATACTAGAAGTATAATCATAATAAGTAACAAACCAACATTTAGGTTCCCGGATATATGTCATGCAATAGTTCCCAGGATTAGTGACTATTGCACATATATCCTTAATCAACATTGCATCAATCACATACAAATCATACATTCACATAATTATACATAAGTAATTACATCATAATTCGGTAGCTACAGTACCAGGTTGCTACAGTAACAGAGATATGAACAAATGACCTTGGGTCATTAACAAAAGAGCAACAATGAAACAAAAGGATAAAAACAAAACCACCAATGGCCCCATCATCCCATGAGCTATTGCGTGGAGGAAAGAACTAGCATCACTCGTTAGCGCCACCGATCGGCGCTAACGGGCATCTCGAAAGAAAACCCTCTTCACCTGCAACAAGGGGTCATAAAACCCTGAGTACGAAAGGTACTCAGCAAGTCTTACACAAACTAATAAAAGAAAGTGTTTGTTAGAACCTATACAAAGGAATAGAGATTTTATATGCATAAGGTTGACAATAGAAGGTTTAAATGGTTCATTGTTGCATAAAGCGATACATCTTAACCTACAATTGCTATGTTTTAATAAAGCAATTTTAATAAATTGATTTGGACTAAAACCGTAAGTAAGTGAAATCATAATCATAAACAAGAATAAGAATAAATAACATCTCACAACTAATTGCATGTAACAATCATCATGCCGAACCAATTCCCAAAACCCAAAATTAGAATAACTTCTATCTGGTGACATCAATTTAGGCGTTGTCCGTAGAATCGGACACGGCTATTCAATAGTTTTAACCTGCGAGGGTGTACATCTTTACCCACATGACTTAGTTAGCAGTAAGCCATCTAGAACAATAGCACACTTCCTTTGGTATGCCGGCTAGTAAACTAAGATTTGGTATTTTTCAACAAGCTAACACTATTGAGTTGGATGACCCATGTGAGATTAATCCGCTTAAACCAGATCGATAGCATACATTCAACCGGGCTCACATGTTGTACAGGAATGCCGACCCAATCAATTAAATGCAAATTCGTTTAGACACACATTTTACACATGATGGGGCCTCAAGGAACGATATATGCGATGTAACACATCTACGCCTACCCTTCTAAGAACATCCGATATCAATATAAGCTCCACATGGCATACGACACGGCCCAAGACTTAAGCATCTATGCCATATGAAATCAATACACATGTCCTTACTCTCAGTATCCAACTCAATAGCATTAACCCTTTACTTAACCAAACAAATACCATACATCGCATGTGGAAGTACGTTGGGGCTTGAATTGGGCCGTCGAGTTCATCCTTAATCAATCCGCATAAGACATCCACATTTCCCAAATCTGTGCAAAAGGCACCATCACTAGCATCCACTTGTCCAGATTTGAATTGACTTGGTAACAGGATTTAGAAGCATTTCCAAATCAAATAAACTGAACAAAGATCAAATCATTATAAATCATTTGTTGTTCCCAAGTCTGACAAGCTAAGCTTGCCAAACTCTAACGTTCTATGAACTGCATGGCTACAAAAGTTAAAATTAAGTATTATAACATCACAGACTACCTTAGGTTGAGTGTATGGTTGAATTAAGGATAAGCCACAAGTTCAGGTATAACTAACTAGAAACAGGGCATAAATAGATTTTTAGAAATTTGCATGCACAAAGGTCACCAGTATTTTAGAATTCTACAGCTTCAAAAGATTAGGTTCAACATGGTGCAGAGAGGAAGCTTGCCTTGATAGTAGTAAACAACCTCTTGTTCGTGTTCTTGTGATTCAATAAAAGGCTCAACAATCTCGTAAGAGTCAATATCTAAAAGAGAATAAAAGAGAGTCCAATGAACACAGAAAAGCAGAGAACAAAAATGCATGAGCAAATGATAATGCATAGGTAATAGTATGCTTAAGCTATATCTAATTTATTAAGGAAATAACCCATATATATCATTTATTGACTCTTGCTACCCAGATTTTACATTTAGTTTAAAGCTACAGGATCGTGTTTTTATATATCGAACAGGCGTTGATAATTAATTTAATTATCTATCCTAACTTTGTACAAATGAATTACTACAAGATAACTAAGTGTAGAAAATCGGTGCCGTGTACTAACTAATCATTTAGTATTTATTAATAGCAATTAAGGGCGGTGGATTCACGGTTATTCGTTTGTCGGTTTAGACATCAATAATTAGTAAGGATCTTTACCATTATAGTTAGTGTAGAAACTATACACGCATACGCACTTTTAAAGTGAAGTAATAACTAGTTGAGGTAACTAATGTCACTATCTATAAATGCCAATCCTTAAGTGCTCGGGTTAAGGAAGAAAAAAGCGATGCATTTTTCTCGGTTAGACCAAAACAGTAGAGACCTAATTCCAGATTTTTGGCTGCTGAGAAGAAATGCACAAAATGATAATCTTCAATAGGAGTTAGAGCTACTAGGAAGTAACCAATGCCACAACATACTCATGTTACCCTAACACGGCCAATTTCAGAAGGTAATATAAAAATGGACTTTGTCGGTTGAACCGACAAGTGTAACAGAAAGGAAAAAGGGTTATACTAAAAGATGTCCCAGTGATCAAATTAGTCAAAAAGAGGTCTAAGATAATACTAGGGTTTACTCAGCCTTAACAAGACTAGTATGCTAACAAGAGAAACTCTATTTCTTGAAAACGATATGAAAGACCGAAAAGTTATAAAAATAACTTTTCAGTTAAAAGAAGTTTAAAGTATCATATGAACCAGTGAGTGCTATGAGAGGATAGCTAAAGTTCTTAGAGAGCTTAAGCTAATAGAAGTAAAGGCTAACTCACCAGCTAGAGTTTAGAGAGGAAAAGATTGATTCTTGGTCAATGTAAAAGATCCATCGTACTCTTCTTAGTCTTTGCCTAAAAAGAAAGGGGTGGAACTTAAACTTTAAGACCACCATATATATATATCTTGAATGCACAAAATGGAACTTACACACCAGATGAGGATTTTTCAAAGATGGTGCTTCACACCCAGTTGATGAGAGAAAAGATCCTTAAGTCCAAACTACAAGAAATGTCCAAAACTCATATTAGTATGAGATGCACCTTCTTGAGGTTGAATAAGGATGGAACTAAAGAAGCTTCACCGGTATGAAGGCAAAGTGAAAGAGCTCCTCCCGGTCTACAATGGCGGAGTTATTGACTAGGGTTTATATAGCATGTATAGAATGTATAGAGCAACCGAGATTCATCTAGAACCAAAGAGGTGGCACTAATGGATAGATATGAAGAGAAAATATCCCTAAATCATCGTGGCTTTACCACCATTTCTACCGCAATAAAGCTTGCCTACTGTGGAAAAACCAGAGAGCAATCAAAATTGAGTCACTCGCCACGTGGGTCCTGGGAATCACAGACCATGCAACGCGCACAGAAAGCAAAACCGCCACGACATGTGGGGTCCAAGGTCATTAGAGCCATCAATGTACACACCAATCTCGAAGAACAAGAGCCCTCGGATCGATCCACGACGAACGGCCATGATGCGAGAGAAAAAGGCACATCGAATCGATATTGCGGATTATGGACCGTCACGATCTACCTCGGACGGCCACGATCAAAGGAAGCTCAAGGTAGTCAACCTTCAAACCCATGTGAGCCACACGATTTCAAATGAACGACTCGGATCGAAAGGTCTGTGGCGGTCCGAAGGTTACAACTCACGCGAGCCGTCGGATTCAGTTTTAACGGCCGCGATTCAATGGGGAACTGTCGCATCCGATCAGCCCAATCCACGAAGTCGTGCGATCGCGATCCAAAGGTCCGGATTGATGCGCGCCGTGAGCTTCGCCTCGAAGGGAATCACCGTTGGATCTGAAAGTTACTACCGAGATTGAAGGGGTGTGTAGATGGTCCGAAGTCACAAGAAATCTGGGCCACATATTGAAATTTCAACGCCTAGATGAAAGAGGGATGAAGCGGTCCAACATTACATGCGATCCGGATGGTCCATTACGCATCCAACGGTGGCGGAGATGAGGAGGGCTTCAGAGATGAAGAAAGGATACGATGCCGTCGAATTGAGATCCAACGGCTAAATTGGAGACGGAGCGGATGGTCCGGGTGCACTCGATCCGAGCGGTTCAAAGAGGATCCAACGGTGGAAATCGATTTGTCGTGTGGGATGACCCGCATGATCGCAAATCCCGTCCGCTTGCTATGAGATCAACGGCTCACGTTTACTGGAGGTTGGGATCGTCTTGCGAACGTGTCGGGCCGACTGTACTGGGTTGGACCCAACCAAGTGAGGCCGAGTTGCTACTGATTAAGTTTGAGTTTAAGTGGCGCTTTGACCAGATCTATTTGAATTTTAAACAGTTTGACCGGCCTTTAAATATAGTAAATAAATTTGTAAAATCTTGAAATTTTGCAGACTTGCTACTTGGAATAATATACTTCCCAAATAAATTTTGAAATCCTATTTCTTCTTTATAAATACATAATTAATTTATTTCAACCAACTAGGGTTTATTTAAAGACAATTGTTTTTATGAAATTCAAAATAATTTCTAAAATTTCAACAAAAATTATTTTTGGCCATAATAACTTATCTGGTTTTTAATTAAAATATTTCCCAGTCAAAATTCCAACATTGGATTATATTTCCTTTTGAAATCTTTACCAAGTTAGAGTTTATAACAAAAACTTGGGGAAATTAGTTGTAACAAGTTACCTGATTTGTTAATTTGAACAGTAATGACATGAACATTGCTTAATTACTGTATATTAGGGTTGGGGCTGTTACACTACGCTAGCTGACAATTCAAAAATTCTGCCACGTAAACCAGGAAGCCATGCAAGTAGGAGATCATAGATCGTTGCCACTAGACGCGCAGTGCAACAGAAAAAGAGTCAGAGTAGCCTGGTCCAACGTAGAGCGCGTCGATGAAGTGGTCGTAGTCGATCATCCAACGTCCTTGGCGCCGATCGTCTCCTCCAGCAAGCTATCGCGTTCCTTGCAAAGTCGTGGATCGTCCTTGAGCGTAACAGCAATCGCAGTAGTGCCTCTACGGTGTCCACACATCCAGGGAAGGAACACAGTACGCGGTGTGCTAGCATCAACTCGCACGGTAGGGTTTTCGAGAAGATAGCGGCTAGGGTTTCGGTGGAGCAACTCACGTTGTCTATTTGTTATCCCAACAGTCATCTCCTTATAAAGAGCCCATGACGAATCTTATTTGAACATGTTTGTTCCAACCCGTTAAGTGTGTGACTCTGTAGGTTCATGCGTAATCGGTTGTGACTCGGAAACCCTTTTCCGACCACGAGTCGTTAGTGATTCCTAGCAGAACATAGCGATTCCTGAATACACATAAATTATATCAGGCGAACCTTAATGCAATATGATCTACGACCAGATCCTTATCACTAACGACCAGCTCGTATCGCTATACGACTAGTTCATACCTAGTCAAGACTAGTTCGTAACTCCTCACGACCAGTTTATTCCTACTTAGTGATTATGTTCGACCAGTCTACGACCAGCTCGTATCTGATCGAACTGAATGACCTGCTCGTGTATTCTCCCTTTGCCTCACGATATCTAGTTGAACTCCAGGTGAGATGTTTTGTCATCCATGGACTGTTCAATACTTTCTCGATCAAGTGATGGATAACTTGTGTGGTTGACTCTTCAACCACTAGTGGCATGTCCATGCACTTTCTTTATCCGACCATATCGAGGGGCCTAAAGATATCTCTCCTATTATGTTAGAAGGGGCAAATCCCATATCTGACCAGTTACATCTCTCCGCATGTTTCATAGCATACCTGAGAGCTACCTTTATAACTACCCAGTTACGAAGTAGCGTTTGACAACCCCAAAGTGTACAATTACACATGTATGAAACCATGCTAATCTTAGGTCTAAGGATTATACATCATCATTGTTTGAGTCCAACTAATGACACATAAAATCATAACAATCTCAATAGTGTCTCAAGGTGAGTCAATCCAACACCATGTTCTCTAACATATGTTCACATTATTGATTCGATATCCCTACATCCAAGGTAGTCAGAGTCGAGATCCCGAGTCGGATCGATTTGCCTCCGGTAGGATCGAATCGTAGTATCGAATCGTAGAATCGGCGAAAAATACACATATTTAACATCTATACTATAAGTTTGTATGATTGTTATATGGTTTACCACTTGCATGTTCCTTAAAAGTAGCTAGACATACTCCAGGAATAAAAATAGCTTATCATTATCAAGCTCAAGATTGCTCATGCCATAATATAGATATTTGTACTAGCATTACCACAATCGATACAATATTTTGCATGCTCCTTGTTTATTTATAGTTTCATTCTCGAAATTAATATCAACAAATTTTGCTCTAAAACAAAATATCGCCAAAGCCCGCCTCTAAAAAAATTGCCCTAAGTCTCTACTAGTAGGATCGACAAGGAGATTTGGATCGACAGGCTGTCGTGGGTTCGTAGAACCGTAAGACTCTAAGAGTAGGATTGCGATCCTACCTACCTTGAGTAGGATCGGATCGGCAGTAAGACTTTGATCGACAGGCTGTCGTGGGTTCGTAGAGTCGTAAGACTTTAAGACTTGGATCGCGATCCTAACTACCTTGCCTACATCCATGACCGATGAAACATGGTCATCAATCAATACATGTGTTGGTCGATAGGTCACTAACGTTCCGACCAGTGACATTCGACCAGGGATATATTTAGAATGACATCATATAAGTTAAAGAGCTTCACTAACAAGTTACATACTTGTTAATATTTATAACTGATAGTTCATTCAAGGAACATAATAACATGTATTCAATAACTCATAAACATAGACATGATACAATCATCTCTATGATTTCCTGTAGGGCATATCACCAACATAATTAATGCGGTATTTTGTTACAACTACTTAATTACCACTTACAAAGACACTAACTAACTATCACTAATAAATTACCGTTAATTAACTACGACAAAAATTATTACAACTAAAGCATACAAAATAATTTTACCTTGCCTTGATGTGGACCTCACGGGACTTATACGGTCCTAACCATTGCTCTAAACACTATTTCTTCAACAACGTATTTCAAACAGAGTTTTGGTTCGGTTCTCTTTGTTCTCAGCGACAAGCGTAAAAACGAGAACAAATCCACGAGTGATAGCGAGCGCGGTTTTTATAGGCACGCGAAGGGGTTAAGCACAAATGGGATATCGTCATTAGCAATACATCCGAACAAGGCACCGATGTGATGGACGAGACGGGGGGAAAGTGACAGGAGTGAGGTTGATTTCGGCGCCAAAAGCAACCAAAAGCGACACGTCCGGGCTGCGGAGGAGCGGTGCTGCCCACATGGTGCGCCTTGGGTTATCCATGCTGGCTGTCCGCACCAGGGACATTCGGACGTGGTGGCAACAATGCTTGTCCACACCAGGGAGGTGCAGATAAGCCGTGAATAGTTCTTGTTCGCACTAGGGAGGTGCAGACACGACGTGAACAGTGCCGTCCACACAAGGGTGGTGCGGACGAGGCCTGTCCGTTTGCCCGTGGCGCAGCCGAGGCTTACGTGGCGACGCGACGCGCATCCGTGCGTCCCTAGGACGGAATTCCACGCTTTTTTTTTTTTGCATTTATACCATGAGAGTCCATTTTTGCTAATACTGCTCTGCATAGCCCATTTAGGCAAAAAAAAAAAGGAATACAAAGGAGAGGACGTAGGATACGATCGAGCGCTGGAGTCTTTCTAGGAAAATTATACTGTACATTCTACTAGTAATGATATGATGATAGTATAGATATGATCATTGATTTTATAAGGATATAATTAGATTTGTTCATGGGTGGCCCAGCCTGCGCGGCCTAGCCCGGGTTTGGGACTTGATTTTTGATCCGAAAGCCCACTGAAATTTGTCTTGTTCATGGGTGGCTTGGCCCGGTCCAGGCCGAGCTTAGGACTTGATTTCCGGCCAAAAATCCCAATCAAATTAATAAAAATAAAATAAACTATTTATTTTATTCTCGAAATGAATTAAATATTACTTTTTATTCTAAAAAGAATTAAAATAATATTTTTAAATTCAAAAAATGAATTTTCGAGCCAGGATGGACTTTTTAGGCCTCACCTGGTGTTTGAACAGGTCTAGCTGAAATTAATAAAAATAAGGAAAAACTATTTCTTTTATTCTCGAAATGAATTAAATATTAGTTTTTATTCCAAAAAATAAAATAATATTTTTAAATTTGGAATATGAATTTTCGGGTCGGTAGGGCTTTTCAACTTCGGCCTCAAGCTCCTACCGCCCAGCGTTTGAACAAGTCTTGATATAATAGAGTTTTTGTATTTATAATTTTTTCATGAGGGTATTATGGACTTTTTCAAATAGGATTGAAAATATAATTTTTGTGTCGTGAACCCCGTATGGATAATTACAAATTTACAATTCTACCCTTCGAGATTCTAATACTCATATTGCTAAGTGTAGTATAACTGAATCCTAATTAATCTAAACTATTAGATAAAAAATAATAGATGACACATATTGAATTGAGTGTACCATATGGCTTAGTGGGCAATTTAGAAAAGTAGCTGATCATCCGTGGGCAGTGGCGGATTTACGTTCGGTCATGGGGTACAGCTGTGCCCACAAGAATATTTGTTGAACTTTGCTGTGGTTGCTTTTTTTCCATTGCTCAGTTGGTCACTGCTAACAGTACTTCGGCAAAGGTCATTTTCGACCCCTGGCACCATATTGCTTTTTATAAACTTATTTTCCTCGTGTTTTGCTTGCTAAATTTACTTTGAAAAATACTATAATAAGATTTTTTTATCCGCACCTTTTTAATCTCTAGAAATTTATCACTACTGATGGATCATGTACACATAATCGAAAATTTATGGGTCCGCCACACTAGTGTGGAACGACAATCGAGGCCACGATCGATGGAACCTTTAGAGCATGTACAAGAGGCTAATGTCAGTCGTCTATAGTCACTGCCACATAGAATTTTTGCTGATATGGATGAAAGAGAATGAAGAGAGAGAAAGATACTGTCTACAATTCTGTAGTCGACTATAGCACAAGAAACAAGAAAAGCATTAAAAGATTGTGTGTTCTATAAAGACAACTAAAAAGACAACAGCCGTTTATACCATTGTATGAGCTATCTTTAATGCTGTTTATAGATGATATAGAGAGTTAAGTATAGAAGAAATTGTACTATACTATCAGATATGTCCTTAGTGCGAGAGTACAATGACCTAATCAGTACTCTAGTCACCTACAAAGACAAAGCACGGCGAAAATTAATGGAATCTTTCGATACCAGATCAACCTAAAAGCAAAGAAAAACTAAAAAAATGCATACATACACACCCCCAGGAATTAACCCACGTGCGACATGCGTCATGTGTGATGCCATGATCAGCAAATAAATTTGGGTTCCTAGATACGACGCTTCTTGATCATGCTCCGATCCTGTCGTGATCCAACGGCCGCAGATCTACGGAACCGCCCGTCCAAATCCAAACATACATGGACAAGTTGATGTGGTAGCCACTGTACGAGGTGGAAAAGTATGCGAGCCAAATCCTGACGTATCGATCGATTGATAAGCCATCTTAACACATCAAGCGCGCGGCCTACACGAGAGCCCGCCGGCCACTGGACATAGTGCGCGACATGACGTGCTATTTGCGATTTTTTTAAATTTTTTTTATTAAATAATTACAAAAATAAATAATCGAACAAAAAAAATACAAAATTAGACTCACGCCGATAGTTGAAATGACAACCGATGGTATTTACTGCCCAGTTGTTGGTTGAACCTCTGTCGTCATTTCAACTGACGGTTGGTTTTGAATTGTGTGCCAATCGCTAGTTATAATGGTGACAGAACTCAGATCTTCGCCGCCACTCCAACCCATGATGACAGAAGACACTATATAAACCACCAAACATCGACCGAAAAGTCTGTTTAATTAAGAGAAAAAGAGATGAGGGGGAGAAGGAGAGGGGAAAAGTGACCTAACGAAGCATTGCCAGTTCATGTAGAGGAGCAGAAAGAGAGGGAGAAGCAGGTCCAGTCGCCCACTTTGCAAGTAAAAGTTCTTGCAACTTTGCATTTAAATTCAAAACCCAGGTAGGTTAGCAAATAAAACTAGCCACATAGAATAGAATGGATTAGATGATTATAGTTATAGTGTAGTTTGTTGTAATATATCATTTTAGTTTAGTTTATTGTGTAAGTATTATTAATGGTGCAAAGACGTGAATGATGTAGATTAAATCTGCAAAAATACCAAACAAAACTAAAAATGCTAGGTTTTAATTTTTACACAATAAATAATTTGCAAATGCTGAAAATATTTTTAAACCAGAAAATAGCATGATAACTCAAAAATTCTATAAAAAGTCGAGAGTAGCTAAACAGAGTATGTAGAGCTTAATTAAAATATTCTCAACTTAAATTTGGTTTTAATTTTTACATAGTAAATATTTTATAAATGCTGAATATACTTTTAAAACTAGAAAAATAGCAAGATACCTCTATTTTTTTAAAAAAATCCAGAGTAGCTAAATAGGGCATGTAGAGCTCAATTAAAATAATCTCAACTTAAATTTAGTTTTCATTTTTATAAGGTAAATTTTTGTAAATGCTAAAAATACTTTTTGAACTAGGAAAATAACATGGTACCTCTAAAAATTATATAAAAATTCCAGAGTAGCTAAATAGGATATGTAGAGATTAATTAAAATATTCTAAACTTAAATTTGGTTTTCATTTTTACTCAGTAAATATTTTGTAAATATTGAAAATACGCTTTTAAACTAGGAAAATGGCAAGATACCTCTAAAAATTCTATAAAAATTTCAGTAGTAGCTAAATAGGGCATGTAGAGCTTAATTAAAATATTCTTAACTTAAATTTGGTTTTCATTTTTATACAAAGAAATATTTTGTACGTAGGTACTTAGATACTTTTACATAGTTAATTAGATACTCTAGGCATAATGTATTGCTATGTGGCGTAGTGTCGTGGTACTCCATCATTTTAGTTGTGTATAGGTCAGTTCTGGATATGTCATTAATCTTGTAGAAATTTTTTAGTGCAATTATTGAGTTAATTCAATACTTTTATATGGAATGTATTGCTATGTCCTGTAGTGTCGTGTAGTACACCATTATAGTTGTGTGTAGATCAATTCCGGATATGTCACTAATCGTGCAATAAATTTTTTGGTGCAATAATTGAATTGATTAGATATGTCGCTTCTAATTACTTTTTGTGTATGTTTCGTGGTAGTTATAATGTAAGCATTGAATTTTCAGGTATGACGGCTCCATGAGACGCTACGTAGTGGTCGTACGAGTTGCTTGACTCGGCCGCTGATGTGAGTCACCAAAGTCGCCGGACCCAAAAATACAATTCGACCCTCCGTGTATAATGCACTAGTTCAGATCACGCTTAGTGCACACAGTGTTAACAAAGATGGATATCGATCCACACGCTTAATAATAACATAAACGAATAATTTGATTAACAAATAAGGGTTTGACCTTACGATCGAAGTTTACATTTATTAAGCCACGCAGGCTAACAGAGAAATAAAGCAATGAAAGCGAGAATGGCAAGTGGCATCCCATCAATTCACCACAGGTAACTGACTGGGATCAAGACCCTACGATCAAGCACATTTGATGAACTCCTCCTCGAATACTAGCGAAGACTCCTCCTCTTCTGCTTGATTTAATTTAAAGCAAGCATGAGTACACAACCGTACTCGCAAGTCACACCACAGAAATGCAATTATACATATAGGCTTATTCCAAAGGAATGGCAATCTGTGGTTCTTTTGTAGAAATGCAACATTTGCAATTGAATACGAACAATAGATTGAAAGCATAAGTAAAACAAATAGACAATAATAATTTACAGTTTGATTTCACAAAGACACACACAGCCTAAACAGATTATTCACATAGCCATATGATTTAGATCACATAGCTCTCTTCCCACACAGTTTATGAAGATCTACCCCTCGTGTGAAATCCCCGAGCATGTCCATGACTGCGGACGCGGCTATTCGAATAGATTGTTTAACACTCTGCAGAGGTTGTACACTTTACCCACAAGATACAACTAGTGTAGCGAGCACTAGTCATAACAAAACGGTTCAGAAACTTCATCTTAACATTGACACTCCCGATGTGCTTACGTCATACCAAACTATACACAGTGGATGGTACGACACACACCGTTGGACAAGGAAGCGACGAACCGTCTCGCGATGCGACTACATGGTAGCACACACCTCCACCCTTTTTACATAGCCTAACCTACTGCCTGAGCAATCAATGTCAAGAATGGCGCACAAAGTTCAGTCCTTAATTGACCAAGGCAAGACTTCTAAATTCTAACTAAGGCACACATATTATTTTGACACACAGATTCATATTCCCATATCACATAGCCACCATGTCACACAGTTTCCACCACTTGCCTCAGTCCAAACCTTTTACCACCCAGTTGATTAAGTGCAACACATGCCATAATGACACATAGTACACATAGATTATCACAAAGTTCCATAGTCACTTAGTCAAATTGATAATTGCAACTTTACATGAACAGATGATTCGTGGCATGGCTAAGCAATCTAATCGCATCTAACCAACCCACGTTGGTGCTACAATATTACCAACTAAACATCAACTAGGGTGATAAAGGATCAGGGCATATCAATTATACAAGGAAGGCATAACAATTTGGATTTAATAGCTATACCCAAAAGCATTTAAATAATTATTTGAATTAAATGCAATAATTTGAAATAAAATAACATTTAGAAAACTGGGATTCGATCATGGTCAAAGCATGACTTGCCTTGGAAAAGGTCTAGAAATTGATCTTAGTCTTGGAATGCTCCTTCTTCTTCAAACCTTCCAGAAGTATCGACGTCTACTCGTAAACGAAGCAAACAAACAAGAATAAATAAATAATAGAGGCAAAACAACTCCAAAAATTAAATACAAATCTCTAATAAACAGATCTTGAATTTAGATGAATTTAGAAATTTGAATGGACTGATTTGGATTTTGGATGCAAAAGTTATGGGCTTTGGAAGTTTGAATCTAAAGAAAAACCCTAAAATTGGATTTACTGAATTTCCCGAATTATTTCTCAATACAAAAATTGGAATATTGCACAACTGTTGACGTTAGCGAGGAGGTTTGACTGCACAGTGGTCCACCTGACAGGTGGGTCCCACATGTAAGCGGCTCGGGGCACCGTGGACTAAGTCCACGCGGCTTTGTGATCTGGGTTGGGGCTGGCGTGGCGCACTTGCGCACGCATGGCGCTGACGTGGCGCCACATAGGACGACACGCACGCACGGAGGGTGAGGTGGCGGCTGACACGGACGCCACGTCGGACACGGCGGCATCAGCTCGCCGGTGACCTTCTGGACGACGGCGACAACGGCGAATGGCGGCGCAGGACTCGCAACGGACGCGTGCATAAGATAGAGGGGGTTATTGCGCATTCGGGGATACCTTCTTTGGCACTGGAGAGGGACGGAGGCGGCCGGAACTGGTGTCGGAGCAGAGGATGAAGCGGCTGTTGTCGGGAATGACAACCGAAGGCGTTCCGGAGCAGCAAAGGGGTGCACGAGGTAGAGGCGGCGACGGCAGACTTAGCTGTGTGCTCGACGACGATGCAGCGGCGCAATTCAACGGAGATGAAGCGCGGCCGAAAACCCTAGATGGGGAATTGCGGCGGCGCAAGGGCTCGGGAGGGGAAATTGGGTGAGGGGTTTTGGAAAGGGTGGCTAGACGATGCTTGGGGGCTGTTTATAGGCGTCGGGGATGCCCAGGGCGGCGTAACAGTGGCGGAGGCCGAAACAGCCCGAAAAAAGCTCGCGGAGGAATAGGGGATAGAGGCGAATTCGAAATTCGAATTCATTTGAAACAGACGCGGGGAGGATAGAGCTTCTAGATGGGATCATCCGCACACGAAAACGGGGCCATTTGCTGTTTTGTCAGACGGAGCTCCAACGCAAAAGCATGGCGGACGCGGCGCGACGTCACATGGCGAAGAAGGCGCTTAGGACGACGACGCAAGTGGCAACCCCACCGTCGTGGGCGAAGGGAGCGCCCACGGGCGAGAGAGAGGCGAGGCTGCTATATAAGGTGGGTTGAAACAGAAGCGTTAATGATATGAACAGAATGGGTCAAGGAATTCGCCCGGTTAAATGGAGATTTTAAATAGCTTTTCAATTTTAGAAAATACTGAGAATTCAAATAAGCAATACAAATTAGCAAATGAACTTGGAAAAATTCTATAAAAATCTAGAAAATATATCCAAGCACACAGTGTGATGACCTCTTCTCAGTTAGAGCGAGGAGTCCAGAAGGACCATTTTTTTTAGCCGGTACTACCGCGTATAGAGCTACGGTAGTGTTGCAGCCGGTACTGCCGTGCCAAGGACAGCGATGGTACCTTACTGCAACCGGTACTACCGCATGAAGGAACGGTAGTTCCGTTGGCTAAGCTGGGCAAGCATTGCCCGAAGCTCAGGGAGGTCTAGAAAGACCGCCTGGAGCGTTCGGTAGTACCGCGGTCCAGAAGGACCGCACAGCAAGTCCGAGAGGAGGTCCGCCAGGACATCCCAGGAGATCACAAGACCTCCTGGAGGTCTTGGCCCTATGCACACCGAGCTAGTCCCAGGATACAGGTGCTAGCTCGCACAGAATCACTTCGGTACAACCATAACCACACGGTCAAGACAAAAGATAAAGCATGCAAATTAAACTTAGTATTAAACAGGACCTTAGGGTGCAAGCTTGTTTACAGAGGGTTTGCCACTTGGGCTTGCAAACCGCAACAAAAGAACCTTGGCAACAGGAAACACCAAAACACATAGATGGCCACTGGCAAGCCCACAGACTGTCGAGTGGAGGACGTCCTAGGCAGCAGGATCATCAAAGAGATCCTCTTCAAAGAGGTCTGAGCTTCCTTGCACTTGGTCATCTTCATACACTGCTTTGACAAAGGGCTTGAAGCCATGAGTACTTTGAATGTACTCAGCAAATCACAGGGAAACACTTATGCAAATAATATTTATGCAATGGCTTACCAAAGGATGAGCTGTATGGTTAGTTGCACAAAGCAAAGTTGACAGTGAATAACATAATAGATTGAAAAGCAGCAAGTTAAAACAATAATACATACATACTTTTATTTGAAAGGAGGAGGAGCACCAACTCACATCCGAACCACTTGGGGAGGTCTGTTGCACCCACACCAGACCTCTCCCAAGACCTCTATAGAGCGCCAACCCTAGAGCTCGATCCCATCCCCGACCACACCCCAAGCCAACCATGACCCTCTAAAGTCGGCCGTGGTCTCTTGAGGCAAGGCCACGACCTCTCACAGAGGGCCCCGAAACACAAATTTCTCAAAACTACCCTTGCACCACTTCTCCGGAGATGTCCATAACCAAGGACTTGGCTATTCAATAGATTAACGCTCTGCAGAGGTGTACAACTTTACCCACAATCCACGATCTCTCTGGCGGGACGGGTTCTGGAAAGACCCTTGCTCACTTCCTATGGTGAGCAGTCTAGAGAGCGTGACAAGACCTTTACGAAGCTTTGATTTGGCTAGGAGTTGCCGGCTAAGGTTTCGCTTCTGGATGGGTTGCAAAGCCACCGATTCGTGCCCCCTCTTGCTTTTGTTGCGATAAAACTCGCTCAACCACAACAAAGACCAAGCCATCTCATTGCTAGTTATTCTACCAGCCATCCCCATAAAATGACCTTGTGGTTGCACGGATTACCCGGATCCACAGACACAAAGTTAAGTCCTTAGTTGTGCTCAGGCAAGACTTCCACTTCCCATGTGAAAAGCACCCATTTCTCACCTGCCATCCCGCCAAGCCAAACCAATTTGGTGATTACCCCGCAAAAGACCACTCACCTTGGCACACAAGTTTTAAACAAAGTGGTCTCACACCACCATCAACACAACATACGGCATCCCTGCCATAGTTGCTAACAATGGGCACCAACCACGCTTTACATAGATCATTAGTCAAGATTATTAATTGATGAAGCAAGATTCTCAAACCCACGGTTCTAAAGCAAGACTAAGCATAACTTACGGTCCCCTGTTGGCAATACCAAAAAGGTGCCAACTAAAATACCCAACCTAGAGTTTCCCAAAGGGAGTATGTCAACATGTCCAGCAACAAGTTCAAAGGAGGCATAATATCAAGTGAGGAAGAGTAACTACTGCCCAAACATTTTCATATAAAAGTAGCCATGCATGGTAAAGTAAAACAAAATATATTTCAAAGACTAGGCTCAACATGATCAAGGGCTGTGACTTGCCTTCATCAAGCAGTGTAGGTCCTTCGGTTGAAACCGCCGGGTCCAGATATCCCTCGAGCTCGGAATCTACACGATCGCAAAGAACCAAATAAGCAAAAGCTGCTACTAGGCAAAAGAACTCGAAGACTCAAAAGAACTTCAACCAAAAGAAGCCAATAAACTAGGAGCACCGCTCGGCTTGGAGAGCTCCGGAGGAGGACTTGAACACTAAGGAGCCCAGGCAAGGGAGTTAGAAATGAGCCAAAGGTGACAAGGGAGAGCTTGCCCAGGCTATTTATAGCCAGGGTTGGCATGGGCACAAAAGGCCTAGCCAAAACGTGTCAATGATCGAAGGTGGCCTGGACAGGGCTAGGACAGGGTAGGTCCTGAAAAGAAATAAACAATGCACCCCAGAAATGACTGCATTTAATGTGATCCGACATGCATTAAATGAGCCCAAAGTTTCAAGGTGGCAGGAATAATAAAAGGCGGGTGAGGCTGACCAGCGGGGCTGGTCCAAGAAGTGCATGACCAGTCAAAGAGGCGGTCCTCACCACACAATTGTCTTTACAAAAAGACCACGGGGAGGTCCTATGGACAGGAGGTCCAAAGGCACTAGGAGGTCTTGGACAAGGGATCCAAAAACACTGAAAGGAGGTCTTGGGTAGGAGGTCCAAGGGTACTAAGAGGAGGTCCTGAACAAGAGGTCCAGAGACTCAAAGAGGTTCGAAAGAGGGACACGACATCTTTGACGGCGGTAATACCGTACTCAAGAAGGGGTACTACCGGATAACGGTAGTTTCGGGTTTAAGGTGCGGTACAATCGCAAGCCAGGAAGGGCCTCGATGGCTAAGGCAAACCAAGGAGAGATCTCAATGGCTTAGATTCTCGAAAGGAGATCCTAAACGGTTAAGATCTCCAAGAGGGAGGTCCTACGGTCAGATCAAAGGGGCAAGGAGGTCCTGACGGTAAGATCTCCAAGAGGGAGGTCCTACAGTCAGATCAAAGGGGCAAGGAGGTCCTGACGGTAAGATCTCCAAGAGGAAGGTCCTACGATCAGACCTGATCAAGGGGTTTTTAAGTGACTGAGACCATACTCGAGCAGTAGGTCCGGCCAAGCGAGCGGTAGGTCCGACCTGGGGAAGTCCTATAGACACGGAGAGGTCCAAAAGAATACAGGGAGGTCCCAAGGTCACAAAGAGGTGCTAGGGGTTAGATCTCTCAAATGAGATCTCAACGGTCAAGATCAAAGCAAGGGAGGGGTCCGCGGAAACAAGGATACGCGGGAAAAACTAGGGCCGTTAGATCAAGATCGAACGGAGCCAAGCAAAGGGGCCGTTCGGACCAGGTGAACGCACCTTCAAGATCGGGCCGTCCAAAAACATCAACGGTCCTGAGACAAGGAAAGTTAAATCCTAGCAGACGATCAAAAATAACAATGATGAGGACCGCAAAGGCACAAAGGAGGTCTTCAAGGAGTCAAGGGAGATTCCTTGGACTCTTAGGAGGTCCGATGGACAAGGAAGGTCCAAAAGGCTCAGAGGAGGACTTGACAAAAGCGGTAGTTCCGACGCTACCACAACGGTACGACCGTGGGTCGGAAACACTGAAACGGAGGAGGTGAAAACCAAAGCTAAGTGCCGCAACTTGAACGGACGGTACGACCGTTAGAGGGATGGCGGTAATACCTCGACCCGAGCTGAACCACCCCCGAGGGAGGTCCAGAGGAAGTGAAACAAGGCCAAACTTAACTTTGAGATGCCAAAGGGTTTTGAAACGCAAACCCGAGCTTGTTCCTCAGTAGGAGGTCCAAAACAAGGGGAGGTCTAAACAAAGGATGAGATCTAGACGGAGAGGGAGGTTTTAATCTCAAAGAGATTCAAACCAACAAAAGAGGTTTGAAAGGGGAGGTTAGACCAAGAGACACACAGAAAAGCTTAGGAGGAAAACAAGGCCAATGAACACCAAAGAACAACAAAAAGCTCCAACCAACCGAGAACACCAACAAGGGACTTAGTTCAAGTTTGATTAGGTCAAGTTAAACTCTCCAACTTCCAAACTACCAAGTTAAGCTTGAACCGGCAATTAAACCAAATGGTTTTTTTTTTGAAAGCTGGCAAGAACTCTAGGATAAACGGGACGTTACACATAGAATCCAAATAAAATAGTTTTGACCAATGTTCATGTTGACTTTAGTCATATTAAATTGTTTTGTTACTCAAAGTCCATATTTAAGCTTTTGAATTAAATTCAAATGGTGAATTTTCTCACTACAAACTATTCAAAGGATTTTTAAAGCTCAGAAAATTGGGATGTTACAATAGCCGCCTCAGTACCATCATCCTCCAGTAGGGCGAGGTGCCCATTGAGCTCGGTGCGTTGCAGCTTGTAATACCCTGTTCAATCTTTAGAACTATATTTGAATTTGAACCGTTTTATCAGGAATTAAAAAGGGATTTTAGAATTTCTCTTGAAGGGGATTAAATGTTGGGCCAAAGGCCCATTAGGGGCAGCCAAAACCCCTAGGGTTACTGTAGAACACCTCCTGCTACAGTGTCACCGCTGCTCATAAGATCACCCCCCTCCCTTGCTGCTGTCCAAGAAGAAGGAGGGAGGAGAAGAACCCTTCCGGTGCCGCCGGCCAAGGAGAAAAGAAGAGGAACAGAGGAGAAGAAGAGGAGCTTCTTCGAGGATAGATCAACGTCTTCCCGTGGGTCTTCAAGGGTAACGAGGTGCTTTCCCCGCTGTTTGATGATGATTAGATGCGAATTCGATTAGTTGGATTGGATTAAATTGCTGCTGTTAGAATTTCAGATCTGTCCAGATTGTTACGTGGCCAATTTCAGAATCTTAGAAGCCGAATTGGAGGTTTCCATCTCCTAGAGATTTATAGATATTGTTCTTAGCTTTTCGTAGCCACCAAGAACACCAAATTCCTATGTACGGATCAAAAGTTATGGTATAATATTCCCTGCTGTCCTGAATTCTTGACGAGAATGATCTGTCAAGTTGCCTTTTAAATTATGATTATGATAATGGAAGATTCAGGGTTTTCACCCAACTAGGTTATTGTAGAAATATTTATAACCTTTCTAGAATGATAAAGAACGCCCTAATCGGAGTTGTAGATCAAAAGTTGTGATCTGTTCTTTATTGCTGTCCTTTTCGTCTAGACAGAATATGTCTTGTACTTTCATCCACCAGTTAGCATTTTATTTTGGCCGAATTGGGAGATCTTGTCAACTAGAATTTTGTAGATATGTTCGTTAAGTTTTCATAGGATCTGGGCTCACCTCATTCCGAGTCCCAGATCAATAGATATGAGTTATTTCGTGCTGCTGTCCAGATTTATTTATGTGATTGGGTTGTCTGTTTTCAGAATAGGTCTATTAGTTAATTCTTGGGTCATCGGGAAAGTGTTGTAGAACGTTGCTGGTAGTGTCCTGAACCATGTTGTTCTTATTTCGAGTACTTACTTCTGTAGGCGGCGAGGCATCGGGTTTAGGAGCACCTTCGTTGTCTACTAACGCGTCGCAACGCGGAAGGCAAGTACTTTAATATTCTTAAGATTAGTGAATGCTGAATGCTTGATGTTCGTATTGTGTTTCTCTATGATACACGAGAAGATTCAATGTTTATGTTCCTTGCATATGTGTTATTCCATGATTAGAGATGATGTCTTTCATTATTCATAGTTCATTCCATGCATCCGTTGTCATGTTCCATCCACGGGAGTGGATTATTGTAACACCCTGGCCATTTGGAAGCCAAGATGTCACTTAAATACTCTAACATATAGCCACATTGCGAAAGAATCTGAATGATATAACATCTAAAGGCATAAATAAAACAACCCAACATGGAGAAGGTATCCTTCCTTCACCATTTAAATGTATTTATTACAGTTCATCGTTAAACAAGGTTCACAAGCAATAATAAATCAACCGTATCAAGGAGAAGATATCCTTCCTTCTCCATCTAAACTTATTTATTACAAAGTCAATAATAAGTGAAAGATAGAACTAATTTATAATCTTGAACTTGAATAGGATGTCAGTGAATGAGTAGTGCGTGTCTACTCCCTCCCAAATGAGCCAACATCAGTGATTACCTAAAAAAAATAAATAAACAAACAAGTGTGAGTCCAAGACTTAGCAAGTACAGTGAATAAATGGAACATACCACAAACATTAACAAGTCAACATCATTGAACCATATGAAGAAATCACAGAACGAGTATGTGAATGAATGGAATGAATGAAGTGAATGGAATGGAGGGACTGCACACATGCATATACCGGTATTGCTAGTGACACACCCGTCGGTGTTCACTTAAGCCTGCATCTTAACAAAAATGCGGGGATTCAAGTCCCGTATGAAGAATATTTCATACGGGTGTCCCAAAACGCCCACATTGGAATAGTGGGGCCCACATTGGAATGGTGGGTCTTACGTGCCCATCCTGGAATTGATAGGTCTTTTTAATCCACTCCCGTGGATGGAACATGAATAATGAATGCATGGAATGAAATATGTATATTGAAAAGACACGCTCTCTAATTATGGAGATAACACACATATGGAAGGAACATGAACTTAAATATTATCATCTCCAAACATGGATTCAACACATATGAAAGACCATAGACAATCCAACTTCTCTTGAATCATAAGAACTCACAGTATAATCATAAAAGCATTCATCAATCACAATCATTAAGATAAGCAATGTACTTGCCTCCCGCGATGCGACGTGTTAGCAGGAAAAAGTGGTGCTTCTAAACCCGAAGCTTCACCTCCTAAACAATTAAATAACTAAAATAAGAATGCGATGAACACGACACTACTTAACAACGTTCTACATCGCTTCCCCGGTGAATCAAGATTTATCTAGAAACCCTAAACTGAAACCAACGATTCAGGTCAAATAACGCCATCGATAGCAGCACGGTAAACAGCATATCTCTTGATCTGGAACTCCGAATGAGGTGAATCCAGTTTCTGTGGATTTTTAACTAACAAATATACAATACTCTATTTGACAAGATGATCCAATTTGACCAAATTAGTACGCTAACAGACAGATGAACTTTCAGCACAGAAACTGTCTAACAACATAAACAGCAGCACTAAAACGATCATAACTTTTAATCTATAACTCCGAATTGATCGTTCTTTAACAATCTAAAATTTTATCAAATTACCTACAATAACCTAGTTGGGTGAAAACCCAGATTCTTCCAATTACATTTTCATATTTTACGAAATAATAAAACAGATTAATCTCGTCAGAAATCTGGACAGCAGATACTAAATCTATCATAACTTTTGACTCGAGCAACGGAATCAGGTGAACTCAGTGGCCACAGAAATTTAAGAACATAATCTAGATATATCTAGGATATCAACACTTCTGATTCGGCCTCTAAGATGTCGAAACAGCCCGCAAGAACATACTGGACAGATTTGATCTACTGCAGACAGACTTTGATCCAATCAAATCTAATCGGCTTTGCTTCTATTCTTAATTAAACAGCGAGGAACGACTCTGTTACCCTTGAAGAACCTTAGAGAGACGCTGAACGATCCCCCACGAAGAAGATCCCTCGTCCCTCCTTTCGGCCAACCAATCTGCAGTCCCTCCTTCTCCTTCCTTTGCAAACACCGGCAGTGGGAAGGGGCGGCTCCAAGAGGCAGGGCACTCTAGCGGTTTCTACTGTAGCTACAGTGCCAGCCTACGGTTTTCCCCTTCTTTTATAGGTGGCTGGCCCCCCATGGGCCTCCTGGGCCAAGATCTGAGGCCTAGGTTGCCGAAGAAAAGCGAAAAACTTCTCTTTCTTAATTCTATTCTTCTGTTTTGAATGATTTCTTCTTTAGAATAAATCGGGGTATTAAATTCTGCCCCCCTTAACAAGATTCGACCCTGAATCTAAACGCCAATCTACACGAAGGGAAATCTGCATCGAAACTAACAATGATACCAATGTGATCAACTCTTGTTAAAACTCACTCACGCGAAGTCTCCAACTCCCAAGTGGTCTCTCTCTCGACCGAGGACCACAACACAATGACGCTAAACAACGCTCTGTTCTAACGCTCAACCCCACATTTCCGTGTACACTCATCGGAAGAGACTCGAGGGTAAGATCCTACTCGATGATCAACGTCTTTAACAAAATCTCAAACTTTGAATGACTCAATAACTCACTCGGACCGAGAACAACCCAGACGTCACAGACTCGCAGATGGACCCAAGACGGTCCTAGCGATCGCCAACTAGCTTAAACAACCCAATGTACCTTGGGCTAACCTCCCCAATGGTACCGAACCACACAACAAGCGATAGATCACGAACTCTTGTTCCACCTCTCAATCGAACTCTTCACCTGCAGCAAGGATCACCTCCTTTAACGTAAACACACAATGACTCTCTTTAAGCAAACTCTTTACCAACAAAACCCATCTGAAAATGAAAGATTCACATCGCAACTATGCTACCACTCGGTACTAAAGAGTCAAATCCAGAAATCGGAATTTCATCACGAAAACCTTTCCACCTTCCAAGTGGTATTTTGCGAATAAACATCACGAAATCCAAAGGAGAAAAACACTTGAATGTCCAAATCAGAAATTTCTTTTATTCTTTCTGAATCGATAAGAACCACACATGCCAATATAAAGTCAAACTCCAATTGCGAAAGACATCCGTCATAAACACATAGCTCAAACAAGAATCAAGAAAACGTGTCACTACTTGAGGAAGCATCAATTTCGGTTTCTCTTTTGAATAAAATCTCTCTCAAACTTTGGAATTCCAATTAATCGCACAACACACTAACTCATCTCTCTTAACTTGGCATTCTCAACGTTACGCTCAAGTCGAAATACATCATCCACACCATCGATAAAGGCTCTATCGACTCCACCAAAACTTTCTCTCAACAACTCCTCTACCGACATGATTAATTTGACAGATGACTTCAATGTATCTCAAAATAGATCGCACACGCAATCACATCATCTCAATCTTTTAAGAATAAACAACTTGGAATTCTCACTCACACATTCATATACTTCATCAAAAGGGTTCTATCAATGATCATCCCACTGTTCGAAATTCACCCTTAATCTACTTCCTCTACACATAATCATTGGGCGACCAAAGTCCTAGCATAAAAATGCGAAGCCCAAATTTAGATTCCAAGACTTCTACAATGAACTTCTCATATAGAAGATAGGGGAATCCTCATATTAAATCCCTAAAATTCTCGCAATCCAAACATACTCGCGCCTTAACATCAACACAAAAACATTTCCTCGATGCAATTATCTTTACAAAGAGTCTAACTCTTAGAGTTTTACTTACTAACTCCTAGTCATTCCTGACAATAATCCAACAATCTCGGCTATCTCATTAATCGCTTTAACAATCAGATTACTTCGCTAATCTTACTCTCATTACAACACCATCATAATTCATCTGCACAACCGTGCAGGGTACTCAATCGCGACACTCTAATACATTGATCAAGATTCCCATCCTTTCGAAAATTCTAATGTTCCACCCGAATTGAACAAAGGATCTTGGATCTTAAATCTCCATAGGTTCTAATGGTTGCAACAATGCAATCAGTTTAGCCTCAAAGGCAAACATTCTGTATAATTAAAACTCTCTCCAAGAATTATACACGAAAACAGTTCATCCTCCAATGCTCCTCGAATAACTTACAACCCAAGGTTTCACAACTACAATTAATAAACACCTTAAGAGACTCCGTGAAACGAATAGGTTGATTCTTTCTCAAAAGAAAGAGCGAATGGAAACAATTTTCATCAACTAGGAAATCATGTGCCACCAGTGAACACAGACCAAGGAAAATAGTCACTTAGGCAAAGTACTCGGAAAACATAAGGAAAGTCAACGATGAGGGCTCAAGCCCTCACCGAAAGCTTAATACCAAACCACAAATGAGAAGAAGGTAACGCCTTTGAAAATTGATAAACTCTTATGGAACAATCTGCATAAGGTTTAAGCATACTCAAATACTTATACTTCACTCCTTCTTTTAACAAAGAAAGATATTTTCTGTCATTACTACATCACTTTGCCAGCTTAAACAAGATAAGCTCTTAAAACCCAAATCACAGGATCCACTTAAGAACCAATAAAATCTTTCAACAGTCACCTTGCTCAAAACAAACTCAATCACCACAATACTCAAGAGGTCCAAATGATCACAACCGAGAACTCAAAACACTTTTACTAAATCAAAATTATGAAAGACGATCAAATTACTTTATTTCTAAAAGAATCATCACCACACACCCAAGTCACAATCTCTTGCATATAATCTTACTAACATTAAGAATAATACACTCAACACGAATCTTTATCATCAACTATTCCATTAGAAAGCCCCAAAGTTCCACCAAATTATTTCATACTACCTTTTCATCTCACCATCAAAACGAGAGTATACCAAAACCATACTACCTCACTACATCAACCTCTTAAGTTTAGAAGGGGTCTACTACACAAATGAAGAGGTCCTACCAAAACCCTTTCATCAAGGACACATTATCATCCGATGATTTCACAATCATGTGGGCATAAGCCCCTATTATAACATATCGCTCAACTTTTAGTGATGCTCAACATCAAACTTCAACACACAACAGCTTATACTCCAACCATTGTTGTTATCAACTGTCTTCATTATGAAATCTAGTTGCTACCTACTTTTCTTCCCAAATCACATGGATATTTACAAACACATATTCAATGTTCCTCCTCACATTTGGGTTTCGCAAAGATACACTAAAACTTCGTAAATCAAAATCTTCTATCGATCAAAAGTCTCAACAACACTACAACCAAATTCATCGCGTTATTCTATATAGAGGAACTATATAGAACTCCTCCCATAAATTCTAGATCCACCGATATTCAATCCCTTCAATCGGTTGTACACAATTCCAATAATTAATCATACTAGGAAATATGTAAATCTAGCATTTCCTCTAGTTTCCCTTTCCACACATTTAAATTAATCCATTGGAACCAAAGAACCCAACAAGTTTAGCAACCTAAACAATTTTAATGACCAGACTAATTCATCAATGTTCCATACTTCTTAATATCTCTTTTGACTCCAAATAGTTATGGACATACTCACAAATACTACTCATAAAATACAGTTCATCAAGAACTAGTAGAAGACAACATCAACTTAATCAATTCCACTTCCAAGGTTACTAATTAATATTAATGATGCACCACACCAATGACTCAACTTGATACCCATACCATATCAAGTTATTTGATTATAATCTCTGACTTAACCATAACAAGGCATCACAAAAGGCTTTTAACAATTTCCATTAGAAAGGAGATGCATTAATCTTCAACACTCGGAATAATCCAAAGGAAATACATAGAGTCAAAGCTTTCTCATGCTAACAAACTTGCAACATTAAACTCTCATTACCCAAACTATCAAACGAATAAATGAGTCATTCTTTTCCAGCGGGAAAGAAGGAAGAACCAAGGAATTATCAATATTGCCAACTGACGAAGATCGCAAATAATAAAAGCAACTCAATAGTCAGAAAACAATAATTGTTTCAGAGAACGATTAGAGATCTATCGGAGCTTGCCCACTTCATTATGACCCCCATTCAAAAGAAGTTCATCAACTGCAAGAATCTACAACTAGGAAACCAGATTCAAACTCAAGGAAGACATCAACTTTATCAAAGAACTCATGCTCAACGCATAACTATGTAACAGGGGTAAGTACTCCTCTATTCCCCTACCACGAACGGTGGTGTAGCCTGGTGAATCCCAGGGCAACAACCACGACCTCAACTTCTTAACATCCTTTATCATCACACATAACCAATATAATCAATTATGAATATAAGGTCATCTCATAGTAATCATAGAATAATTTCATGGATATAGAAGATCATAGCAGATCATAGATTAACAACAAGAAAGATAGTACAGAAGCAATTCAACAATTGCTCAACGAATGAAACATAGTAATAGAAATGCGGAAGCAACGAATTACCCATCCCACCTACTATGCACAGTGTGTCATTTTAATATATTTCTACTAACCACGGACCTAAAGCCCGCTCTGATACCAACTGTAACACTCTGGCTATTTGGAAGCCAAGATGTCACTTAAATACTCTAACATACAGCCACATTGCGGAAGAATCTGAATGATATAACATCTAAAGGCATAAATAAAACAACCCAACATGGAGAAGGTATCCTTCCTTCACCATTTAAATGTATTTATTACAGTTCATCGTTAAACAAGGTTCACAAGCAATAATAAATCAACCGTATCAAGGAGAAGGTATCTTTCCTTCTCCATCTAAACTTATTTATTACAGTTCATCAATAATAAGTGAAATATAGAACTAATTTATAATCTTGAACTTGAATAGGATGCTGTGAATGAGTAGTGCGTGTCTACTCCCTCCCAAATGAGCCAACATCAGTGATTACCTAAATAAATAAACAAACAAACAAGTGTGAGTCCAAGACTTAGCAAGTACAGTGAATAAATGGAACATACCACAAACATTAACAAGTCAACATCATTGAACCATATGAAGAAATCACAAAGCGAGTATGTGAATGAATGGAATGAATGAAGTGAATGGAATGGAGGGACTGCACACATGCATATACCGGTATTGCTAGTGACACACCCGTCGGTGTTCACTTAAACCCGCATCTTAACAAAAATGTGGGGATCCAAGTCCCGTATGAAGAATATTTCATACGGGTGTCCCAAAACGCCCACATTGGAATGGTGGGTCTTACGTGCCCATCCTGGAATTGATGGGTCTTTTTAATCCACTCCCGTGGATGGAACATGAATAATGAATGCATGGAATGAAATATGTATATTGAAAAGACACGCTCTCTAATTATGGAGATAACACACATATAAAAGGAATATGAACTTAAATATTATCATCTCCAATCATGGATTCAACACATATGAAAGACCATAGACAATCCAACTTCTCTTGAATCATAAGAACTCACAGTATAATCATAAAAGCATTCATCAATCACAATCATTAAGATAAGCAATGTACTTGCCTCCCGCGATGCAACGCGTTAGCAGGAAAAAGTGGTGCTCCTAAACTCGAAGCTTCACCTCCTAAACAATTAAATAACTGAAATAAGAACGCGATGAACACGACACTACTTAACAACGTTCTACATCGCTTCCCTGGTGGATCAAGATTTATCTAGAAACCCTAAATTGAAACCAACGCATTCAGTCAAATAACGCCACTGGACAGCAGCACGGTAAACAGCATATCTCTTGATCTGGAACTCGAAATGAGGTTAATCCAGTTTCTGTGGATTTTTAACTAACAAATCTACAATACTCTAGTTGACAAGATGATCCAATTCGACCACATTAGTACGCTAACAGACAGATGAACTTTCAGCACAGAAACTGTCTAACAGTATAAACAGCAGCACTAAAATGACCATAACTTTTAATCTATAACTCCGAATTGATCGTTATTTAACAATATGGAAATTTTATCAAATTACCTACAATAACCTAGTTGGGTGAAAACCCAGATTCTTCCAATTACATTTTCATATTTTACGAAATAATAAAACAGATTAATCTCGTCAGAAATCTGGACAGCAGATACTAAATCTATCATAACTTTTGACTCGAGCGACGGAATCAGGTGAACTCAGTGGCCACAGAAATTTAAGAACATAATCTAGATATCTCTAGGAGATCAACACTTCTGATTCGGCTTCTAAGAAGTCGAAACAGCCCACGCAACATACTGGACAGATTTGTTCTACTGCAGACAGATTTTGATCCAATCAAATCTAATCGGTTTTCCATCTATTCTTAATTAAACAGCGAGGAACGACTCTCGTTACCCTTGAAGAACCTTAGAGAGACGCTGAACGATCCCCGACGAAGAAGATCCCTCGTCCCTCCTTTCGGCCAACCAATTTGCAGTCCCTCCTTCTCCTTCCTTTGCGAACACCGCAATGGGAAGGGCGGCTCAAGAGGCAGGGCACTGTAGCACCGCCCACTGTAGCAGTGGATACTGTAGTTACAGTGCCGGCCTAGGGTTTTCCCCTTCTTTTATAGGTGGCTGGCCCCCCATGGGCCTCCTGGGCCAAGGCCCGAGGCCCAGATTGCCGAAGAAAAGCGAAAAACTCCTCTTTCTTAATTCTATTATTCTCTTTTGAATGATTTCTTTTTTAGAATAAATCAGGGTATTACAATTATAAAGACCCATCAATTCCAGTATAGGCACGTAAGACCCACCATTCCAATGTGAGATCCACAGGAGTGGATTATAAAGACCCATCAATTCCAGTATGGGCACGTAAGACCCACCATTCCAATGTGGGCAGATTTGGACACCCGTATGAAACGTTCTTCATATGGGATTTGGATACCCGCATTTTGTTAAATGCAGGCTTAAGTGAACACCGACGGGTGTGTCACTAGCTATACCGTATAAGCGAGTGTAGTCCATTCATTTCATTAAATCCATTCATTCATATAAACATTCGGTGTTATGTTCATATTCTTTAATGTTGTTGTCTTGTTCATATTTGTTGTATGTCCAATTATTCACTGCATTTGCTTTGAGTCTCGGACTCATTCTTGCTTTGCTTGTTTATTTTAGGTGATCGTTGATGATGACTCTTTTGGGAGGAATAGACACACACTATTCATTCATTTCACCGTGCTCCGTTTCAATAATAGGACTTGGTTATGTCTTTCATTCGTTAATTGATGAACTGTAATAAATAAAGTTAGATGTGGTTGATATCTCTCTCCATGTTATGGTTGCTTAGGTTCTGCTTGTGGTCTTTGATCACCCCTTTGATATAATTATTTGGATTCAGATTATATTCTTGCCTTTGTTCTATTAAATGTTAATCTCTTTATGTCATTAGATGAGATATTGTTTAAATTCTTCCTCATTATGGATGTATGCTAGATCCTTTAGGTAACATTTTGGCTTCCGAATAGCCAGGGTGTTACAGTTGGTATCAGAGCGGGCTTTAGGTCCGTGGTAATCGAAACATTAAATTGACACACTATGCACGGTAGGTGGGATTTGGGTAATCTATTGCATCTGCGTTTCTGATAGTATGTTTCATTATGTTGATCTACTATTGATTTGATTCTGTACTACTATTATTGTTGTTCTTGAGCTAAATGGTTAGCTATATCTATGATCTGATATGATCTCTATACGTATGAATTTATTCTATGATTGTTATGAGATGATCTTGTATACTCATAACTGGTTATATTAGTTCTATGTGATGATAGTATGTTGAGATGTTGAGGTCGTGGTTGTAGCCCTAGGTTTTGCCAGGTTGCACCACCGTTCGTGGTATGTGGATAGGGGAGTAGTTACCCTGAGTACCATAGTTACAAGTGCGGAGCGTGAGTTGCTTTATGAAGTTGTTCGCTTCCTTGATTTTTTTGAACTTGGCCAATTCTTGTCCAGTGGTGGTTGATGAATTTCTCTTGGGTTCGTGGTTTATTGCAGTTGATGGGTGTTCATCGGTCTTTGTTGGTTCCTTAAAACAAATATTTGTTCTTCCAAATGATGAGTTGTTTTGCTACTAGTAAGCATAGATCATTTGTAAGGTTGATCTTTTATTGGATAGTTCTATCCTTCTTGTTGGGAAACACAATTTGTTCAATCATCGGGCACTTTGGTTAATGAAGGTTCTCTGTTGCAAGTTCATTTACATGAGAAAGCTTTGGTTCTATGTATTTCTTTTGGATTATTCCGAGTATTGAAGTTAATGCATCTCTTTTCTGAAGGTAAGTGCTAAAATCCTTTTATGATGTCTTGTTATGGTTAAGTCAGTGATTGTAATCAAATAAATTGATATGGTATGGGTATCAAGTTGAGTCATTGGTGTGATGCATGATCAATATTAATTAGTAACCTTGGATGTGAAATTGATTAAGTTGATGTTGTCTTCTACTAGTTCTTGATGAACTGTAATTATGAGTAGTGACTAAGAGTATATCCATACCTAATTGGAGTCAAAGAGTTATTAAGAAGTATGGAACATTGATGAACTAGTCTGGTCATTAAAATTATTTAGGTTGCTAAACTTGTTGGGTTCTTTGGTCCCAATAGATTAATCTAAATGTGTGGAAAGGGAAACTGGAGGAAATGCTAGATTTACATATTCCTTACTATGATTAATTATTGGAATTGTGTACGAAAGGTTGAAGGGATTGAATATCGATGGGTCTAGAATTTATGGGAGGAGTTCATGATAGTTCTTGTTTATAGAATGACGCGATGAATTCGGTTGTAGTGTTGTTGAGACTTTTGATCGATGGAATGTTTCGATTCTTGAAGTTTTAGTGTGATTTTGCCAAAATCTAAAGATTATAAATGTTCATGTGATTCGCAAAGGAAAGTCGATAACAAGTTGACTTCATAATGGAGCCAGTGGATAGCAACAATGGTTGGGGTACAACTGTTGTGTGTTGACCTTTGGTGATGTGCATCTATAAGAGTTGAACTGATGTGATTTAATAGGTGGCTTATGCTTACATGATTGTAGAATAGTCGGATGCTAGCATGTCTATGATGAAAGGGTTTTGGTATAACCTCTTAAATTGTGTAGCAGATTTTCTCTAAAATAAGTGGTTGTTGTAGTGAGGTTGTATGATTTTGGTATACTCTCAATTTGAGGAGGAGATGATAAACTGGTATGTAACAACTTGGTGAGCCTTTGGGGGAGTGAATTATTCTTGATGTTAGTAAGGTTGTCTGTAAGGGACTGAGACTTGTGGGAGTGATGAAGATTCTTTTAGAAATAAAGTAATTTGATCGTCTTTCATAATATCGGTTAGATGAAAGGTTTGCAGTTTTGCATTCATGACCTTTGATAGTTCATGAATTATGTGGTAGTTGAAACTGTTTTGAGTAAAGTGACATGTTGAAATATTTTATTGGTTCTTAAGTGGTTCCTATGTTTTGGTCTTAAGAGCTTATTTTGTTTGAGCTGGCAAAGTGATGTTGTAATCATAGAAAATAACTTTCCTTGTTAAAGGAAGGAGTGAAGTAGAAGTATTTGAGATTGAAGCCATGTTTTGTAACTTGCGGTTTATTTGAGTGTGCCTAAACCTTATGCTTTTGCCCCATAAGAGAGTTTCCTGATTTTCAAAGACAATGCCTTCTTCTCATCTGGAGTTTGATCTTCTCTTCGTGCGGGACTTGTGCCCTCAACTGTTGACTCCCCTTATGTTTTCGGAGTTCATTGCCTAATTGACTATTTCCCTTGGTCCTGTGTTCATTGCGAGTGGTAAATATTTTTCTGGTTGGTGAAAATTATTTTCATTTACCTTTTCTTTTGAGAATGAATCAACCTATTCGTTTCACAGGGGTCTTTCAAAGTGTTTATTAATTGTTGTTGTGAGACCTTGGGTTGTAAGTTATTTGAGGAACATTGGATGATGAATTGATTTCGTGTTATAATTTTTGGAGAGAATTTTATTTACGAAGAATGTATGACTTTGGGCTAAACTGATTGCATTGTTGCAACTAGTAGAACCTATAGTGATTTGTGGTCCAAGATCTTTTGTTCATATTGAGTGGAACATTAGAAATTGTTGAAAGTATATGAAATCTTGGTCAGTTTATTCGAGTTCCACGATTGGGTACCTTTCACGGTTGTGTAGAAGAATTGTGACGGTGTAGTTTTATGAGCATAAAGTGGTGAAGAAATCTAATCATTATGACCACCATTGAGATGGAAGAAAAGGTTGAGTTAATATCAGGTATGACTTGGCCTTAGTGAATAACTCTCTGAGAGTTAAATTTTTTTTTCTAAATATAATTTGGTCGAGGAAATATTTTCATGTTGATGTTAATGAGTGAGTATGATTGGATTGTGGGAATTTAGGGATTTAATCTAAGGGTTTCCCTGTTTTTATATGAGAAGTTCGATGTAGGAGTCTTGGAGGTTAATTTTTTTTTGGGGGGGGGGGCTTTGCATCTTTTGTGCCAGATCTTTGATCGCCTAATGATAATGTGTAGAAGGAGTAGAATAAGGGTGCATTTCGAATAAAGGGATGATCATTGATAGAACTTATTTGATGAAGTACATGCAAATGTGTGATGTGAATTCCAAGTAATTCATTCTTGAAGGATTGAGGTGACGGGTTTATGTACGAAGATCCATTTTGGGGTGCATTTGAGTGTCATCTGTCAAATTAATTCCGTCAGTAAAGGAATTGGCTAGAGTATGTTTTGTGAGGTCAATAGAGCCTCTCTTCAAAGGTGTAGATGAGGGTATTTCGATTTGAGTTTGGCGTTGAGGTCGCCAATTGAAGAGTAATAAGTTAGTGTGTTGTGCGATGATTGGAATTCCATAATTTGAGAGAAATTTAATTACTAAAAGAGAAATTGAGAAAAAGGTGTTTCCTCGAGTGATGAAGCGCTCCCTTGATTCTTGATTGAGCTATGTGTTTATTACTGATGTCTTGGCAATTTGAGTTGGCGCTGTGTTGGCATGTGTGATTCTTTCCATTTCAGACAAAATAAAAGAAACATTTGGTTTGGGCATTCGAGTGATTTCTCCTTTGGCTTTTATGGTGTTCATTCGCAAACTGCCTAATTAGAAAGTGGAATGGTTTTCATGATGAATTTTTGATTTTGGAGTTGACCATTTTGGTGGGGAGTTGGCATTGCGTGGTTGCGATGAGAATCCTTTACTTTCAGTTGGGATCTGTTTGTAAAAACGTTTGTTTAAAGTAAGTTCTTTTGTGTGTCTGGGTTAAAGGAGGTGCTCCTTGTGTAGCGGAAGAGTTCGATTGAGAGATGGAATAAGAGTTCCGTGTGTTATGTGCATGTGGTGTGATTTGGTACTAATAGGGGAGTAAGCCCAAGGTACATTGGGTTGTTTTGACAGTTGCGGGAATTAATAAGTTAGTATATCGCTAGGACCGACTCGAGTCCATACGCGAGGTACGCAATGTCTGGTATGTTCCAATGCTGAGTGAATAATTGAGAGATCCAGAGAATGTGATCCAGTTAGAGCCATTGATCATCGAACAAGATCTTACCTTCGAATCCCAGCCAGTGCAAATTATGGAAGAGTCAGAACGAGTTCTAGGGAACAAAACTTTGAAGTATGTCAAGGTGCTTTGGTCTCATCAGTCCAAAAGAGAGGCCAATTGGGAGCTGGAGTCTCGCATGCGCGATCAATATCCGGATTTGTTCATGATGGTTACGCGTATTCCGTTGTTAATTTTGAGTTGTGGTTTTTCTTTCACGTAGATCGTTGCGAGGATTCGGGGTCGAATCCTATTTAAGGGGGGTAGAATGTAATACCCTGTTCAATCTTTAGAACTATATTTGAATTTGAACCGTTTTATCAGGAATTAAAAAGGGATTTCAGAATTTCTCTTGAAGGGGATTAAATGTTGGGCCAAAGGCCCATTAGGGGCAGCCAAAACCCCTAGGGTTACTGTAGCATGCCTCCTGCTACAGTAATCACCCCCCTCCCTTGCTGCTGTCCAAGAAGAAGGAGGGAGGGAGAAGAACCCTTTGGGTGCCGCCGGCCAAGGAGAAAAGAAGAGGAACAGAGGTGAAGAAGAGGAGCTTCTTCGAGGATAGATCATCATCTTCCCGTGGGTCTTCAAGGGTAACGAGGTGCTTTCCCCGCTGTTTGATAATGATTAGATGCGAATTCGATTAGCTGGATTGGATTAAATTGCTGCTGTTAGAATTTCAGATCTGTCCAGATTGTTGCGTGGACAATTTCAGATTCTTAGAAGCCGAATTGGAGGTTTCCATCTCCTAGAGATTTATATATATTGTTCTTAGCTTTCCGTAGCCACTAAGAACACCAAATTCCGACGTACGGATCAAAAGTTATGGTATGATCTTCCCTGCTGTCCTGAATTCTTGACGAGAATGATCTGTCAACTTGCCTTTTAAATTATGATTATGATAATGGAAGATGCAGGGTTTTCACCCAACTAGGTTATTGTAGAAATTTTTATAACCTTTCCAGAATGATAAAGAACGCCCTAATCGGAGTTGTAGATCAAAAGTTGTGATCTGTTCTTTACTGCTGTCCTTTTCGTCTAGACAGAATATGTCTTGTACTTTCATCCACCGGTTAGCATTTTATTTTGGCCGAATTGGGAGATCTTGTCAACTAGAATTTTGTAGATATGTTCGTTAAGTTTTCATAGGATCTGGGCTCACCTCGTTCCGAGTCCCAGATCAATAGATATGAGTTATTTTGTGCTGCTGTCCAGATTCATTTATGTGATTGGGTTGTCTATTTTCAGAATACGTCTATTAGTTAATTCTTGGGTTATCGGGAAAGTGTTGTAGAACGTTGCTGGTAGTGTCCTGAACCATGTTGTTCTTATTTCGAGTACTTACTTGTGTAGGCGACGAGGCTTCGGGTTTAGGAGCACCTTCGTTGTCTACTAACACGTCGCAACGCAGAAGGCAAGTACTTTAATATTCTTAAGATTAGTGAATGCTGAATGCTTGATGTTCGTATTGTGTTTCTCTATGATACAAGAGAAGATTCAATGTTTATGTTCCTTGCATATGTGTTATTTCCATGATTAGAGATAATGTCTTTCATTATTCATAGTTCATTCCATGCATCCATTGTCATGTTCCATCCACGGGAGTGGATTATAAAGAGCCATCAATTCCAGTATGGGCACGTAAGACCCACCATTCTAATGTGGCATCCACGGGAGTGGGTTATAAAGACCCATCAATTCCAGTATGGGCACGTAAGACCCACCATTCTAATGTGGGCAGATTTGGACACCCGTATGAAACGTTCTTCATACGGGATTTGGATACCCGCATTTTGTTAAATGCAGGCTTAAGTGAACACCGACGGATGTGTCACTAGCTATACCGGTATAAGCAGGAGTGCAGTCCTTTCATTTCATTAAATCCATTCATTCATATAAACATTCGGTGTTATGTTCATATTCTTTAATGTTGTTGTCTTGTTCATATTTGTTGTATGTCCAATTATTCACCGTACTTGCTGAGTCTCGGACTCATTCTTGCTTTGCTTGTTTATTTTAGGTGATCGTTGATGATGACTCTTTGGGAGGGAGTAGACACACACTATTCATTCATTTCACCGTGCTCCGCTTTCAATAATAGGACTTGGTTATGTCTTTCATTCGTTAATTGATGAACCTGTAATAAATAAAGTTAGATGTGGTTGATATCTCTCTCCGTGTTATGGTTGCTTAGGTTTTGCTTGTGGTCTTTGATCACCCCTTTGATATAATTATTTGGATTCAGATTATATTCTTGCCTTTGTTCTATTAAATGTTAATCTCTCTATGTCATTAGATGAGATATTGTTTAAATTCTTCCTCATTTTGGATGTATACTAGATCCTTTAGGTAACATTTTGGCTTCCGAATAGCTAGGGTGTTACACAGCTTGCGCGCCATGAGGGCATGGAGGGTCGACCCACGATGGGTTCCAAGTTACGTGTAACTGTGACCTTTGTGTACTCAATTTTAGTCTGACTTGTGTGGGTGGACTCACGTATGTTGTTAGTCCTTTCGACGTAGGTTGAGAGTGGCATACCTACTTCCACTAGCGAGGATGGTGGAGGAGACATTGGAGGGTGACTAGGATGTTTAGGGCGGTTTGTATACGTCGAGGAGGTTTCCGTATGACCGGTGCCTCCTGACGATGCTGGTTGACCGTTGGAGGCTGGAGGCACACATGTTCCACTTTCCGTGCGGGGAGATGGTGTCGATGCTTTAGGACGTGGGCTTCTTGACCGAGTTGCCCTGGGCAGGCTTCCCCTTGGCAGCGTACGATGTCTCGGACACGTGGCGCACAGAGTTCCTCATGAGATTTCGAGGGGGTGCTGCCACCCGACGTCAGTTATAGGGAGTTCAGCAGTATGCACAGGCAGACACAGAAGTGGATCTGCTAGTTCTACGTAAGTATTTATAACTCTTGTGTTTCTGCTTCAATTGCTTTGTTCAATGTAACACCCCAAAATTGGGACTTAAAATTTTGAAAGTTAAAAGTACAGAATTTTTAAAACTTTTTGATATGAGTCGGTGATCTTCGAGTTTTAGAGTGTTATTTGAAACCGCAACCCCAAAAATAGAAAACTGATTTCAAACCGAGTTTAAAATGAAAAGAAAAAGAAAATAAATTGAAACGTTAGTAGTGTGGTCTGAGCTGAAACCACTCGGCCCAAGCTTACCTCCTTTTCTTTTTCTTTGTTTTATTTTCTTCTCTTTTTGTTTCTTCTTTCTTTTCCTTTCTTCTTCCCTTTCTTTTCTATTTCCTTTTCTAGGCCTAGGCCCACCAACAGCCTTTCTTCCTTCTCTTTCTTTTCTATTTGCTTTTCCAGGCCTAGGCCCACCCTCTGCCACAACCAGCAGCGCATGTTGATGCCCATGCCCGGCCACCAACTACCCCCGTCGATCACGCGCCTACCCCATCATGGTGCCATGCTGCTCCCACACGTCTCCCATGCATCACTCGCTCATGCCGAAGCACTAGCGCGTGCCCTGTCGTTGTTCTCTGTGTTGCCCATGCCGCATTATGCTCTTCACCCATCCCGTCACGCCGAGAGCATCGCCAACCCATCTACAAAAGGCTGCACCGAGCGCTGTTCATCCCTCCCTGATGTCTCTTCCCTTTCCCCCTTTTCTAACCAAGCCCAAGGAGCCGAGCATGTGGAGCCTCGTCCTCGGCCGCCAAGCCACCAACGCCGCCCTCACTGCACCACCGCCTCAGTGAGCCCCTTCCCCCTATGTGCATTAGCATGTGTTCCAGTCATGAGGCTTCATTCCCTCAACCAATTTCCCCAATCGCTCACAAGAAGCACCGCCGACATCTTCTACACATCCAGGCGAAAGCCACCATTTCCGCCACCACACTTCCTTTGGCGAGCCCTGCATCAATTCCTCGTAGCTTGAGTACCCCTTGGCCTTCCCCAACCATCCCCCACCGCTCATGCCTTCTCCCTCCTCCCCGTAGCACTACCCCCGCAGCGATTTGACCATGTTGCCATCGGCTCTCGTCGCCGGCCCACCTCAAACCACCTTCGCCTCCACCAACCGGCTAGGTAAGTTCCCCTCGCTCTCCTGGTGCTCATGTGTGCCTCCTTATTTCCCCTCACCCCCTCTAGCGTCGCCGCCCCATCTTCCTCCCCGACTCCGACCGCCACAAGACACCGTGTGCCCACCCTGGTGCCTCTCGACCGGTGATGCCACCCTCGTCGGGACCGCCTCTCCCTCCCCAACCTGTTTTAGCCATTTCTGTTTGCTGCCAATGTCCCCCTTGCCAGTGATGAGCCCTGCCTGAGCCACCTCCGACCCTCCCCTGCTCTATGCATTCTTTCTCTGTCTATCTCTGGCAATGATAGTGGGCCCCTCATCTCTCTAACTCACAGAAAACTCTCCGTATATAGATCTGAATGACAGGTGTCCCCTTCTCTGCCTCCCTGTGACTCTCTCTTGGGGCATGTATGTGTGTATGGCAATGGCCCCATCAGTGAATAGATAAAATGGATACCAGTATAGCTAGTAGATTAGCTGGTTAGTAAATTAAAACTTGTGAATAGAAACACCTTTAGAGAAATTTAATTGTAGTAAGGTTAGTTAGTAAATAGATTATGCAGAGTAGAGCTTAACATGAAATTATTAGTGAGCTAGTGTAGTTAAAGTAATAAAGATAGCAATTAGATACTAATTCAGATTGACAGGTTATAAATCAGATAGGATCTTCGTGACTCTGGATTAGAAGAAAGGATGTATATGAGGTTATAACCTAGTGATTGGTTAAAAGAGCAGTAGAGCCATAGTCCATTTTAAAATAGTAACTGGTTTAGTTAAAACAACAGTGGGACGCCTTGTAGCTAAGAATCACATTAAGTCAATAAGATGATTAGTGTAGATGATTAGATGTCAAGTAGTTATCATTACCAGTATACTCAAAGCACACATCTAACCATGAGTCATATATCTAATATGGTGGTCTCGACGACATATAGGTCATAGGCCATGGATGTAGCACTGATAACAATGGAATCAAGTCAATTAGTGATTAGCTAAGATAATCATATAAAAGGTGTCTAAGCGACCACTTAACCCCAAGCCATTAGCTATTGTCTAGTAAAGGTTAGTTTACTCAACAAAGATCAATATCAACTAGGGCAATAATATGACAATTGCACTTCACCTACAAGTAGGTCTTAATGGAAAAAAAAAGGAGCTAACAGATAAACTTAGTAGCATATAAGATTACTAGTATTATTATACAGTCACAAAGGTTAGCAGTAGCTACGATCTAGCTCCATGCTAGTGCTAGTAACCCAAGTGATAGGGTTGATCGCAACACAAAGGCTAGTAGATAAGAGCCCATAGACCTTGTATTATAGTTATTTACATAACTAGAAGTAGTCGTTAGTAGATGTCAGAGCTAAGGATCAACCTAGTGTGATAGGTTACTTTAGTACATGCCAAGCCACGTAAGTAATGAGACTTAGTAAGGATCGCCCCACAAATGAAAGCCAACCCGCAGACACCACCACGAATATAAGGCTGATGTTTAGCCAATACTTAGAAGTTCCAGCTAAGGCTCATAGAATTTCCTTGATAAATGTGAAGCAATAAGAAAAACAGTAGGAGAACTAGGCCCCATGAGTCGGTGAGACTTATGTCTACCCAGGGCGAACCTGGAACCTACACATAGGTCTCACTTGACTATCATGGAACTTCCTCGATAAATAGGAAGTAATAACTAAAGAAACCATTAGATCAGCTAGGCGCCGTGTATGAATAGTGGTGATGCATTCCCAAGTGGGTGACAGTAACTCAACCACCAAACAACCTCATATAGGCTCCAGCCATCAGCCATTGCCATCTGCTCCTCATGGAAGTGCGATCCGTGATTTGAAAGCGGGTCAGAGAGTTCAACCTAACTGGATGATCGCTCCTAACTAGGTAACCAATGAGGAATATTCATATGAATATTCTCTCCATCCCGTTGGAGTCCGAACTCCTTTGCACCAGCGGACTTCCCGAGAGCCCGATCCCTCTCACCCTCACTCCGAATCAAACGGTTACCTAAACCTAAGTCTGATTATCAACCAAAACCCTTTGGATTTATCTACTTTAATCTGAAGTATTTCCTTCATTCCAACTATCACTAGATGTACTTCATTCCATCTATAGTATTTCCTTCATCAACTTCCTTTGAAGATACTTCGTCTGCAGTATTTCCTTTATCAACTTCCTTTGGATATACTTCGTCTGAAGTATTTCCTTCATCAACTCCACAAGGTATGATTAGTTTCATCTGGAGTACTTCGTTCTTTCAAGTTGTTGTTAGATGTGTTTGCTTTCATTTGAAGTGTTTTCATTTGGTTTAAATGTCTTTGGATTTATTGGATTTCATTTGATTGCTTTTAGACGTTCTTGGGTTCGATCATATTCTGCGTAGTTAGACTCTGAAGCCATAAAGGAACAACGGTCCCAACAAAAACGAGGCCAAGACCAAGATTATCAGAATAGTGAGTAGGATGATTATCAAAGTATTGAACAAGAAGATTATTAGAACATTGAGCAAGAATAGGACCGAGATTGTCAAAACCTTGGGCAAGGCAACTATCAGAATTTTGAGCAAAGGCGAATCAACACTTTCATCATATCACACCTACTTTTGTAATGCAGTTATATTGTGGGTGTGTGGAGTGAATTAAGGGTAAGGGAGTCATCGATCTACACGACGCAAATGGGAGACCTCCCAGGGGCGAGGCCTAAGGAGGTGACACTTAGCGGTGTGGGGTTGCGTTGAGATGAGACATTGTAAAGGCTTTGTGATAATCAACTTAGTCGCACACCTATGGAAGTTTGTTAGGGACATTATGAGTTGATTGTCTCTTGTGGGTAAAGTGTACAAACTCAACAAAGTAAGAAAACTATCTGGATAGCCGTGCTCATGGTCATGAGTGGTGTCGAGAACTTTCTTGAAGTAGCTTTCGTTTTCATAAAACATTTTGTGGAAGGGAATGAAAAGATGGGGTGGAGCCTCGAGAGTTGAGATGGTCTAGTTGAGAACCAATGATAAGTACGGGATGTGACCTGAGCATTGGGTGGATGGAGTCACTCAAAGGTATAGGAGGTTGGAGCCTCCACTAGTACTTTACAACAAAACTCACTTTATGAAAACTTGTGTTAGTTAAAATGATAAGTCTCAGGAATCGCTACTATATAACCTAATTCAAACTTTGCTTTGTGAAAAGAAAATAACCATGAACCTCCCTTGAGTAGCCTTGCATATATAATAATTGCATTGTGTGTTGGCTCACGAGTACGGTTGTGTACTGTCGGGACCCAAAAATGCAATCCTGGACCCTCTATGCATAATGCACTAGTCCTGGATCACGCTAGTACACACAGTGTCAACATAGATGAATATCGATCCACACAAGACGAATATTAGAATAAACAATTAACTTTGGGTAGCAAATAACTGTTGTGACCATATGCAACCGACTAGGATCAAGACCTAACGATCAGCACCTTCGTAGAACTCCTCCTCAAAAGCTAGCGATGATTCCTCCACTTCAGCTGGATGATTGTAGCAAGTATGAGTACACAATCGTATTCGCAAGTCGTACCACAGAATACAATTATAGATGATGGCTTATTACAAATAAAATGGCTTCTATGGTTCTTTTGCATAAAGGCAACATTTGCAATTGAATACGAATAATAGATTGAAATGTAATTCAAAACAAATAAAGAATAATAATTTAACAGTTGTTTTCACAAAAGGACAAAGCCTAATCAAATTTTTTCACACAACCATATGGGTTTAATCACACAACTGTCCCTTCCCATTTGTTTTATAAAAATTACCCCTCGTGTGAAATCCCTGAGCATGTCCATGACCGCAGACACGGCTATTCGAATAGATTGTTTAACACTCTGCAAAGGTTGTACACTTTACCCACACGATATAACCAGTGTAGCAAGCACTAATCATAGCAAAAGTTTTCAGAAACTTCATCTCAATAATTGACACTCCCAGTGTGTTTTACTGACGACACCAAACCCACATAGGAAATTAGCCCATCGCACACCGTTGGACCTGGCAGCGACGAACCGTCCATCGATGTGAATCGCCACGAAGACAGAAACACACCTCCACCCTGGCACACAGCTTAACCTATCTGCCCGAGTAATCAATACTAAGACACTGTAACTTACTAAGTTAGGCCCGTCCCATACCAAGCATGTGGTCATACAGATGTGGCTCAGTTCAATGGCGCACAAAGTTAAGTCCATAATTGACCAAGGCAAGACTTCCAATTTCTAACTATGCTACAAAGATTATGTTTCCCAATCACAAAGCTCTACCATATCACACAATTTTCACCACTTGCCTCAGTCTAAATCTTTTCCCACCCTGTTGATTAAGTGCAACACATGCCATCAACGAGTAATGACACATAGCACATAGTTTTATCACAAAGTTCTATAATCACTTAGTCAATGTTATATTTGCAACTCACATGAAATGATGACTTGTAGCATGGCTAAGCATATTACTCGTATCTAACCAACCTACATTGGTGCTACGATAATAACAACTAATAATCAACCAACTAGGGTGACAAAAGATCATGGCATATCAATAGACAAGGTGGATATAAACAATTAGGATGAATAAATAATCCCAAAGCATTTAAATACTTACTTAAATTAAATGCGATATTTGAATCAAAGTAATTTTGAAAATTGGGTTCAACATGGTCAAAGGCACAACTTGCCTTAGAATAGATCTTGGTACTAGTCTTGGTCTTGGTGAACTCCTTCCTTGAAATTCCCCAAAGAATCAATGTCTACTCGCATTACCTAAGCAAATAAACCAAATAAATAAAAACAGAGAGAAAAAACTTTAAAAATTAAATAAAAATCTCATGAAAACAAAGCTTGAATTTAGAAATTTGAATGGGCTCATTCGGAGTTCGGATGAACAAGATATGACTTCTGGAAGATCTAAACCTAAAGAATTAACCAAAAAGGAATTTCTAGAATATTCCAAATTATTTTTCTATTGAAAATTTTGGATTATGAGGCATGCTGATGTCAGCCCTGATTTTTGGAAATAAAAGAAAATCAGGAGAAAAAGGTTAGAGATCGCATGTAGGCCCTCGGTCTATAGATTGGGTCCACGGGATTGGCTCATGGTCTACGAGCTCATGGGTTTACGCAATAGTGCTCTGATTGGCGGGACCCATATGGCAGTGGCTCAGTGCACCATGGAATAGATCTATTCGAGATTTTGGAGCTGGGGTTTGGATCTGTGACACGCACACACGCACGTGGTGATTGATGAGGCGCCACACACGTGACATGTAGGCATTAGAGGCTGAGCTGGCGCAAACGTGGACGGACACGTCAATTTGACGACGAAGAGGTTCGGGGACCAAAGGTAACAAGCGAACGCCGGCGCTTCACCGGTGGTGAGTGGTACCGGTGTAACAGCCTGAGATCCATAAGTTGGATTAGTTAAGCATCTAATGTGCATTTGTGAATATTTGGGCTTGTTAAAACTTTTTGTTGCATTTGAAAATTTCAAATTCAAATCAAAATTATAACTAAAAAGGAAACTCTAAAAGAAAAATGAAGTTAATGCTTGTAAAGAATCCTAGAAAATAATTTACTCAAATACTAGAATAATTATCATGAATAAATATAATTTTTGTCAAATTTTTACAGATTCTTTTGGCCTTGAGAAAAATCTAAGCTCTTTATTTAAGCCCACTCGGTTAAAGATTTTTAAATTAAGTTTTTAAGTCATTAACAATGATGTTTTAAAATTTAATTGGGTTCTATATTACCTTAGGAACCTATCTGCAAAATTTCATAATTTTTGAAATTTATTTGCTATTTTCTAAACCCCAAGAAATGTTAGGGGCTTGAAATCAAATCACTAATAACTGTTGAACCGGTTCGACCTAACCCTATTTCCGATCGACCCAAATAGTATCGACCCGATCGCACCGCAGACCGCTTTCCTCATCACATCGACTTGGCGGGCCCCACTCGCCAGGTCATCTTCTTCACGCGCCGCCTTGCTGGCTTCGCGCCACAAGACCGCCACGTGTAGCTCCACCACGCCAAAGACATGGCGACGTGTCTTCCTCCTCATGCTTGCACCGCTCAAGTCGCCCCATGTCCTGGCCTCATCTCCCTCACTCTCCTGCCATCTTCCCACTTTCCATGTCCCAAACTGAGCTCCTGAGCCGAATGCCACTGCAAAACCTCCGAGCCGCTCATCGTTATCCCAGCCACTCCGGCTATCTCCGGCTACCTTGGACCGCGTCACGGCAAGCCATGCACTGTAAGGAGATAAACCCCTCCACCAATTTGTGGCTTGAGCGACCGGAGGATGGCGCATCCCCCTTCTTCCCTGACCACGGCCGCCACCGCCATTGCTACTGCCATTTCTTCTCTGATGCCTCCCCTTCCAATTCCTTCCTCCTTGAGCATCTCGTAGACCCCCTCTATCTTTCCCGATCACTCACATGTGCTTTCTTCCTCCACAGGGACCTCTCCAGGTTGAACCGTCCGGGCCATAGGAGGCTTCCGCCACTCGGTCACTCCGGCCACTCCCCTCTACCGGCGACTACTCCGGTGAGATCCCTACACCTCAGTGGTACTCATGCTTCCTTTATTTTCCCCCTTACTCCCCTCCGACGCCGTCGCCATGATTCACCTCCACGGCCGACCACCGCTCGCCGTCGCCACATTGCCACAGCGCTGCCTGTGCCACACAGCCACCTCTCCTAGCTCCATTGACCCTCTAACATTCCATTTCATGCTTCACTGCTGTCTCACCACCACTCCATCGCCGGCGATGACCCACACCCCAGCTCCCCTATGCAAGCCTCCCTGTTCCTCATCATGGTGTTCTTCTCAGTTTCACTAAAATTTGGGCCTTCTGTCAATTGCTATTAGAATTAATCAAGAGAGTTAACAAAGATTAAAACTTGAACTTGTAAAAAAAGAGTTTAGCACTTTAGTTCTGAAAATTCTTGCTATGTAAGTTGATTAGTATTCTGAAAACCAATTCTGGATGAGAATTTTTAGAAAACAAACAGAGAAGGGAAGTGTGCAGATAAACATCTGAATTGGCAGAAGACTTATAAACCTGATGAATGTCTGTGAATCACCAAAATGTTTAATAAATGAATATTTGGAGTATTAAGAAATTTAGTTATCAAATACTCATTCTCTTAGCAAATCCTCAATTTGGAAATGATATTGTCACTGAGCTAGTGACATCCTAATACAATTGGTTAAAGCACAGTATTGGTGCAATTAGTTATTTGATCACTCAAAGATTAATTAACAAATGGGTAAGTGAATTTGTAATAAGTTCATTTAACCAACTCTATTAATTTATTGAATCAACGGAGAAGGAAATGTGAAAATAATAAGGATTAATAGTAGGCTTTGGTGGTCAACAATAGTATTAGGTAATTGAGATAGATATTACAAATTGGTAAGCAATTAAAGATGAACACTCATTAGTATATACTTAGTATAGAAATCATAACAGCTTGCTCTCAGATAAAAATCCACAGTAGATCTTATACCACATGAAATTGGTTAAACTTCCAAATTTCATTTGAGATTCGTATAAAATCTTATTGAACTAAAATTTTCACCTAAATTCATCTAAAATCAGTATCTTTCTTCTGTATTACTTTATATTTTTTTAGACTTTTTGGAATTCTAGTGTTTACTCGATGCTTTTATTTTGTCAGTTCTTACCGTTAGATGACGATCATTCGGGAACACAATTGAGAAGTTCATGAGAATGTCCGAATTTCAGCAAACAAAGGCAAGCACCCATTCCATTGATGCATGTTGATCCTATTATATTCAAAATTATTATCTTGTTTTGCAACTACATGTATGCATGCTTTATTTGTCAAGTTAATTTTATCGATTAGAGGTAGTTAATCCTGTTGCATGAATTCCCTAAAATTGTTCATCCCCTGCCACTAGCCTAGGTTAATAATCCTGCTGGTGAATTAGAGCCCGGTGGATGTTATATGGTTTATTTATGTTTATTCGGTGTCATGCTTAGCAATTCTTAGTTTCCGGTAGATTGGGCGGTTGTCGACTTGTCAATGACCTTGATCACATAAATCATTTTTAGTATGTTATAACTAGCACTCTGTGCTATTTGGAAAACTAAAAACGAAAATAAAATGTTTTAGACTTAGGCACATTGGTTGGATGGTGTGATTTTTGGGTGTGTGCTTGGTGCCTGAGTCAACAAGGACCGAACATCTCGTCCCACTAAACCAAGCATTATTGCGTGCATCCACATGAGGGACATATGGGACCCCTCTTGACTCAGTACTTTGGCGTGCATTAGTTTCGGGTCGTAGGTGGTGGGTGTGTGTGTTGTGTTGAAAAAGAAATGTTCTGTGTGTGTTGGGTGTGCGGGAGTGGGTTCCAGTCCAAGTTCTCCACACCGGGGAGCATTGACAGTTGCTATGGCTGGGCCAATGTCCCAACACAACATGTGGGTCCTTCATGGGAGCCCCGTCTGCACACAGAAGGGCAGTTCACGGAGAATTTCACCCATGCGGGCGGCTTGTAGCTAATGCACAATATTGGAAAATGTCATGTAGGACTTAGCTCTGCCGGCATACCTTCGGAAGTGTGCTTTATCCGGTGGCAAAGGAGTGGTCTGACATGTGGGTAAAGTTGTACACCCCTGCAGGGTTTAAACTATTCGAATAGCCATGTCCTTGGTTATGGACACGCTTGGGGAGGTCTTTCAAGAGTTAGACTCAACATTTTGGAATTTAAACTTAAAACTTAATTAGTGGTATTGAGAATGGTTTCTCATGCTATGTTTGTGTGCTGTAGGGGCAGCCACTTGTTAATGTTTAGTTGTTGTCTAATATTATTTACTCGTTGTTATTTGAAGTATTAAAAATATTTTCTCACTTGCAATTTAAATCTATTATATGGTATTCAAATTGAAACTTTGCTTTGCGCTGAAAATAAACATTATAGCCTTCTCCACTGAGTAGAGCTTACATGTAGCTATGTATAGGCTTGGTAAAGTCTTGCAGAGTACATTCGTGTACTCACTGTTTGCTTTTGTTTACTAATCTGGACAGTAGGTATTGAGGTCGAATCGCGTAAGAAGGATTGCGCAGGAATGTTGATTGCTAAGGTTTGAACCCCAGTCGGTTACCCTGTGGGTTATGGCAAGCCATTGGGACTCCATATCCGCTGCGTAATTGATATTTTATCTTGTAATATTATGATTACCTGTGTGCGGTTTGATACTATTTGTGAAGGTGTATGTGTATCGCTCCTAGGAGGTATATAATGCACCGAGAGTGGGAAAATTTAATTTTTGATGCTAGGGCTAATTGGGGGTTAAGCATTACAAGTTAAATCGTCCAGCGGCTCTCACAACCGATGTGTATAGGAGGCTAATGCGCACCCGATGAAGTGCTCACTGGTGGTCGAGGTCGATGGTGGCGGCCGGCGGCCAGCTCTGAGCGGAGAAGAACTTCAGGTCTTGTCGAGAAATCCCTCCGGTGATGCTCCGGCGACGCGAATGGTGCATGAGGTAACTTGTTCGACAGTGAACTTGGTGGTGCAGATGACGTTGATGAGGTGTTGAAGACGGTGGCTCAATTTGAAAACGAAAAGCTTTGGTGACAAAACCCTAAATCTCGAATTGAGGCGGCGCTAGGGTTTTCGGGGCTAAGAGGCATGGTGTTTCGTGATGAGAGTGCAGAGGCGACCCTAGGGGGTCCTTTAATAGTGTGCGAGCGAGGCTGAGGCGATGTATCGGCAGCGGAGTTCGTCTCGAACCTGAGAGGAGATATGATGATTCGGTTGCGATTCAGAGAAAATTAGAGTCCAAATCGGTTACGGAGAGATCAAGGTTTTAAATGGCGAGATCGGCGCGGGATTTGTGGGCCGTTTGTGTCGTTGTCGGATGGAGCTTGCAAGAGTGTCAATCTTGAATGAACCCGACTCGGACACAGCAAAGATGAAGATGAGAACGAAGACGCGATCGGGCCCATCGGTCAGAGAAAAAGGAGGGGTGGAGCGGCTGCGGCGGAAAAAAGAAAAAGGTCGAGTGTGTTGGGCTACACGAGCGTGTGATTAGACCACAAAGTGAGCCACACACGTCAAAAGGGGACTAGGCCGAAGAGATTCGGCCCAATTGATTTTCTGAGATTTGTATTAGTTTTTGTATTTTAGAAATACCAGAAAATGCAAACAGTAATTAGAAAATAGCAAATGAGCTAAGAACAATTCTACAAAATTCTAGAAAATATATCCAAGCACATATAATCCAAATAAAATACTTTTGATAATAATTGATGTTGGCATTAATCATATTAAATCGCTTTGCTATTAAAAGTCCATATTAAGCTTGATTAAAAATCAAATAAAATATTGGTGAATTTTTCCAATGGCTAGACTATTCAAAAGGGTTTTTAAACTTCTAAAAATTGGGATGTTATATGCAGCGCCCCGTGTCATTACCCAGGAGGTAATCACACTTAAGCATACGGATTACTATTTGTTTGCCCAGTAGAACACCGCTCCAACGAATAATAAGCTATTACGAGTTACGCAGCAGAACAATAAGATAGAAACTGTTCCTTTATTACAACAGTAGCCACAAAAGACTAAGGTTCTAAATACACTTATTTATTTACAACAAAAGAGGGATAACACTTTCCCCGAGTGCGCCATCCGGGTCTCTCCAATGAACTACTCGTCCCACGAGTCAAAAGAGAAGTCCATCTCGCCTTGCTCGTCAACATATCGCCCTCATCACCAGAAGGCGTCATCTCGAACTCTGCAAAACCCTCCTCCCACTCGGGATTGCTCTCGCGAGCTAGGGTCTAAGCAAGGAAAGATAGCAAGAGTGAGTACTATAGTGTACTCAAAGCAAGCATTAGTAGCTAGAATGCAAATGATGATTCTAACTTTTCGCCCTTAGCAACATTCTTACCTCTTCTTTATTACGAAAATAAACATTAAAACATTAGGTTGCGATTTTATTCAAAAGACTACTTGATTACTCGGAGAGAAAATAGACCCCCAGTGGTTCCCGTAGACTCCAATCCAAGAGACGGCATGAATTCATGATTTTATATAGCATCAAGCAGAGCTTTGTACCACTTTACCCACAGCCTATCCCGAACCCTCTTTAAACCGGGTACATCGCATTTCCTTTGATGCGACTTCAGTCCGAGAATACGTAACGTTTTCCAGGTTACGTGAATATTTTTCTCCACCCATTACTTTTCGTCGGTGCTGACCTAGTCACCACCGAGTTCAGGTAATGTTGGTTGGGCCGATTCATCCTCTTCGCACCCAACACTCCACCTAGTGCTTATAGCATCTCTTCTTACACCACACTCCACATAAATACATACCCGGTGTGGAGAGCGAAATCACGTAACAAGGTAGCATTTTCTGCCCGTCGAACAACGGAAAATGGTTGGTACTGAATTTACGGTCTCTCACCGAGTAAGAGTTTTGTTTGTCCTTATATTATAACCATATGTAAAGGGTCCCACCTCTTGCCCTCTTTCTTCCTGACCAAGGGCCCCCTTTACCAGCCATATTATTAATCTGCTTTACTCTCATTTCTTATTTCTCATCTCTTTTCATATCTAACATCTTTCTCATCTTTCTTACCTTCATCTCATTTATTTGATTTGAGTTTTTGAGAAACCATTTTAATGCAATACATATATGATAGAAATAAGGTACTGTTTACATTTAATATAGCTATATTAATGAACAAGAAAGTAGCTTGCCTTCAAAAGAGTAGTAAAGCTCACTGTCGATAAAATCCGATTCAACCATCGTCATGCGTCAAATCGCTTCACGTAAATATGCATTTAAACGGATAATAAATATTTAAGTAAATACTTAGTGACATTTTGGTGCTACTAGATGTATATTAGTTAGACGATTCTTTTCATTAGTGGATTTTGTGTTAATAAACCCTTTTCGCTATCGCCATGTTAACACTCCCGCCATCGTCGCTCCAAAGATAACGGCTCTAGGGTTAGGACTAAAAATACACACGATCTAAAGAACGACAAGAAAAGCTACACCTGACCGAATATTAGCAACTCTAGTAAATTTTATGTGCATTCAAACATCTATTTGATTTTATTTAGTGCGGAAGTAAAAAACTTCAACTTTCAAACTAGGCACAAATTTAATTATCTTAATTATTCTAATCTAACTAAACGATTGCTAAGATAACAAATTAATGGTTTAACACAAGTATGCTCAAAAGTTAACACTTTAAATCCTAATTTCTAACCTAACTAACTTTTAGTTCACCTAAACCCTAACTTTCTAATCCTCACCAACCGGCCACACTCCCTTTTTCTAAACCCCATTCGGCCGACACCCCCTCCCTCAAATCTCTCTCTTCCTCATTTCTATCCCCTTACACCTCTCTCTCCAGATCCGAGGCCGCCGCCTCCTCTATTGGCGCCGCCCCATGGCGCCTCCTCTCCCCGGCTCCTTCATCGCTTCCTCTCTCCACTCGGCTCCACCGCCTCCTCTCTCTCCCGGGCTCCTCCCTCCACTTCGGCCCGGCTGCAGAACGTCGCCGCCGCAAGGCCGCCTCCTCCTCGTCCTCAGTTCGGCGTGGCTCGGGGCCACCGCCGCACTCATGCGCCCCACGCCGCCACTCGGCCTGCCCGCTGCGTCTCTCCTCCCGCTTTTGTTCGACCGGTCTGCGACGAGCTATTCTCCGGCCGCCGATCGCCCGCTTGCCGACTCGTCCCGATGGCTACCTCACCTTAAACCCCTTATCGATGGTCCAAAAGTTACTTGATTTGGTTGATTTAATCATTTTGCTTGTTGGTGCTTGATTGATGCATAACACAGGTGATGGTTGGTTTCTACATGATGCAAATGGGTGGTGATTTTGGGGTGGTTTGGCCGATGCTCACTGAGGTATAACCTCGCTCTACTCTCTGATCCTTTACCCCTCCCTTGCTCTGAGATGGAATGAATATACTGAGGGTGGATGTGGGTGATTACCTTAATGTCTGATGATTTGATTGAATGCTATTGATGAGTAGAACAAGCAGAGGTTGGCTAGGTTACCTCCTGCTGGGATTTGGGATGGGAAGAAGGTTGTAGTGCCGGCTTGTTGGTGCTCCTTGCTTCCCTTCCCTTTGCTCCAATGGTTGAGGTGGTGGCTGTGGGTGAGGCTCCTCCTGGTTGCTCCCCTCCTCTTGTGGCCAAGGTGATGAGAATGTGGATGGGTTGAGCTGTGGGTGGTCTTATCCTGACTTGGGTTTGATCTCATCCTCATTGTGGTAATTCCATATTTACTGCAATCCCTATTCCTATTTACCTCAAATTCTTATTGCTTCCTATTCTTGGCTGCTCTCCATTGTGAGGCATATGAGCTAAATAATGATGCTGTGGGCAATGTGGCTACCACTGTGGGTTCCCGGTTGATCGGAAGTATAATGTGGGTGTTGGATTCGGTGGCCCGATGATGTTTTGAACAAAGGGCGAGAATGAATGGGAATGCATTGTTGGATTTTAATGCGGTTGAGGCAAATGAAATAAGGTGGGTGTTGGCTCTCACGACGCCGGATGATGAAACCCTTAGAAGCAAAGGTTACCTACTAGCTTAGGTTGACTTGGATGCCTTAATCATCAAGAGCCGATTAACTTCGGTTAATCAGGGTATTTTGGTGATTAAGGAACCGGCTGACCTATGTGAGTATGGTACTCCTTCCAGACTTCGAGGAAACTGACGGCAATCCCTCTTCTCCAATCCAGCTAGCAACTCATCGCCTTTGGTTTTGCTAACTACTCCTTGAGCTCTAGGTTGCAAGACAAGGAGAAGCGAAGGGTGGTTGGATGAGATGGCCAAGAAGCTTCGAAAAAATGAATGCAAGCACCTTCAGCTGTAATTTACTTAATTCTTGTAATTGATGTTTGTAAAAGAGTTGAAATATTAATTCTAAATTAAGCATTGGATTGTAATATTTTAATTCAGTTTTGTAATTGGACTGTTGTAAAATTGTGATGTGAATAATGATATTTGCTTAATTACAAAGTTCAAAGCGTTAATTATGCGATTGAAAGGTTATTGAGATTAAGCTTTACAATTATTTAATGAAATTTTACTTATGCTAATTACCAATTACTGTTGATTAGTTTAGCTTAATTACGCGGGTTCTCACATTATATGTACTCATGCTGGCTCTTTATATTCTTTTAGTTAGTAAGCATAAAAGAAGGCTACATGGACAATTATGAGAATTGGTCAAGACTGAATATCAAGAAGGCCAAGAACTAGGTCGCGGGCCCCAGTCAATTGCATGTGGGTATATCATGAGGGTTTCACATGTTGTATATCAATTCCGCTTCCGCTGCTGTTTTTAGAAAGGTATTTGGCTTATCCAGCCATTCTACAAGACAAACGTCATAAGGTATATTCAAACTTTGTTTATTATTATTCAATAGCTTTACATTTTTCATGATATGTGTTGATATCCAATGATGTAACTATGAGCACTAGCTACTGATCCAAGGACTGGTGCTGTGAACACATAGGATTCCAAATTACAAATTTGGGGTCTAACATTCAACCTAGTAACGAGTCTCCGTCTTCTTGCATCCAAAGGGTATGACACAGGACGCACGTGAGCACAAGATGGGGAGGCATGCACTTCAAGGCGTACCTACTGTGGTTGTTTAGGTGGGTCATGTTCCTCAGGTCCCACGGTGACAGCGTTGGCAGACATATGATCCGCTACGCACAGTAGCTGGCGGAGATGGAGGTGGACGAGATCCAACTGTACGCCTGGGGCCCAGTGATACTGTGTGTGACATACCGCACCCTATGTGACGTGTGTCACCGGGTTCAGTACAGCTCCATCCTCTTCGGATGCCCGCTGCTTCTTCAGCCGTGGTCCTTTGAGCGTTTCCAAATCGGATGACCACAGCTGGACCTCGGAGCCTACACCGATGCCATGTACACTGCCGATGATGACGTGGACTGCCTGACCATGGGTATGGTGTGGTGTCGCCGACGGATAAGTTTTTTGAACCTTTAGTATTTTTTGTAATGTAATTTAATTGCGTGTGCTCAGGTTTTGTTGTTCTATTCCATAGGTCACCTTCACTTCGATCACTACACACGAGTCCTACCTAGACTACGTTGCGATGTTCGATCAGTTGATGTATGACCGCGTCCTCTGGACGTCGTATACTCTCGAGAGGGTGTACGCGCATGCACCCCGAGGCCTATTGAGCTTGTGCACGTGAAACTACAGGTATTGGCTCACACGGAGGACCTTGGTGCATGACGTCTTCGTGGAGTACCACGTGCACAGGGTGATGAGGTAGTTCGGACTATGATAGCAGGTCCCAATGCCCTGGGGGGACCAGTTGCCGCCGAATGTCCATGGGTAAGTTAACGTTTTATTTCCGTCATACCCTTTGCCTTGTGTACTTATGAATTTATCATTTTTCTTTCCATAGATACACTAGGAAGGGAGCTCCCGGTAGGACTTCCTGGGCTACCAGGCTGGCCCCTTGGGTCGAGTGGTGGCTCCCCGCCTCAGAGAACATAGTCCAAGAGGACGCGCCGTACGACCACGGGACATATGAGGAGTACATCGAGTGATACTCCGCTCGGACAAGGGTCTGTTGTGTTAGGGTTGTGGAAAACCCACCACGACATGAGGCTGCCACGACCGACACATACCCTACCCGGCCGAACTCCGTATTCCACCGCATGGTACATAATGAACAACCCATACTTCTTATTTACTTCTCATGTTTTTTGTTTTCTAACTTGTTATTTATGTGTACAGAACGATCTACAATGGGAGATGTACTCGTTGGCGGGCTCCTTGTGAAGCACGATGATCAGGGAGCGTATCAACATGACAGCGCATCACTTCAGAGATGCCATAGGCCGGATCATGGCTAAGGCGAGGCAATGCATCTAGTTGACGCTGTGCCTGAGGCCGAGGGATGTGGTGGAGCCAGCAGTGCATGGACGAGGGGTGAGCTATAGTGTGTCACACCCCACGGCTCCTCACTCGGACGTGTCAAGCGGGTGCTCGTGGCACTGTGCCAGGAGTACCCCAGTACAGTTCATAGGTACAGCAAAAACACATAGGTATGCTTGTTTATTTCAAAGTCCACTATTTACTAATGCCAATTTCTTCTAACAGGTCCTCAATTCCACTCGTACCCAGGGTAGGACTACACGGAGCCGTCCGCTACTTTGCAGTGACTAGGTACGTCTATCTTGTTTGCACGCTGTTGGACCGGAAAGGCGACTAGAGGGGGGAGGGGGTAAATAGGAGCACGCTCACTTTTTCACAAAGGTTAGATTCAACACCAATCTCACTCCAGTAGCTATAGAAGCTATGAAGATCAATCTACAAGTACAGTGGAAGACTTGTATTGAATCCAAACCAAAATCCCCAAGGCAAAAGATCAAACGAGGTTCAAACCCTAGAAATCGGTTTGACAGACGTTGAATGGGCGGTCGACCACTGGCCGGTCTGACCGACGGCTTACTGGTGTTCGACCGATTCATCGCAACGTAAGAATAGCCCAAAACTCAAACCTCAAAACGATCTAACTTTTGATCCGTGAGGGCAAACTCCACGAAACTTGACACACACCTTCTCAAAGATATTAGGAACCTATTCCAATCGGAGATCGTGAAGATCCAAGCCAAAGTTCCTATCTTTTTCAGTTTGAACGAAGGTGGTTCAAAAACTGAGTCAAAACGAAAATATGATCTAAAGACTTGCTCGTGGGTGATTGATGATCAAGATGATCCTATATGTATTCCCACATATCACAGCAAGCTAGATCAAGAGAAGAAACCAAGCAAAAACTCACGGAACAAAGAAAGACCACAAATCACCAAATAGAGAGAAAGAAAGCAAATAGACTCATCTTTGAGGAAACTTTCTTTGGATTGATTTGATATGGTATTCGTTTATAGCCACTGCATCAATGGAGGACAAAGACTCAATACATGAGCACGAAATCAAATCCAACTCTCTACAACCCTAACCTCCACTAATCCTCTCCCTAAGCAAACTAGGGTTTCAAGCACAATGAAAGGGTTGGAGGAGGTGCAGCCACCTCCCTCCTCTATTTATAGTGGAGGCTTAGACCTTCTAGAAGCATTAACCCTAATGGGCTCCCGTTAAGGCCCAACACAAACGGGTCACACACGCACGTATTTTAAAGCGTTGTCTTCGTCTCCTCTTGACCTAATCCACTTCTCCACGCACCGTCTTGTGCCAAGGGTTGGCAAAAGGTCACCAAGGCGGTATTTGGTAAAATTACCAAAATACCCTCCTCGATCTTTTTCAAGACCAAGTCCCATCTTCGTGAAGCACCTCCATGCTTCGCCACGTAGGTTGATCCAAAGGCTCTCATCATGTCGACAAGTCTCTCCATCCGGCTCCCATCAAACCACCATGGCACTTGCAATCGACCCCGCGCCACTTGATCCAATCTGTCAGACCGAATCGCCTGCTCGGTCACCTTTGTCCCTCTTGAGCCATGCTTGACTCCATTGACCTCACCCAAAGATCCCCGATCGTTACGACCTCAGCTCTCCAAGTTTAGTCCCGATCATCCTCGCCAATTGACCGTCATTGACCTCCAAGCAACTTGTACATCAACAGACAAAGAAATCGAATCCGGGAACAAGTTCTTCACAACTTGACCCACGTTAGTCAAAACATGCATCATGCAACACATATGCCATGAAACCCATGAACTTGACCTAACCCAACAATCATCGCCACCAGTTGGCCAATGCAATACATAAGGACAACATTAAATCAAGGGTGATTTTGTGTGAATTTCCAACCATTGGAACCATATTCAAATGTTCTGTAATATAGTTCTATATGGGAAATATCATCGTAATGCCTTGTTTTTTTTCTTTATCCTTTGAAAATAACTTCCCAATGGAAAATTGCATAGTACTTAAGCTTAACTTACGATGCTAGTCAATTTGTAATTTTAGAAAAGCTTTACTGCAATTTTGAGATCATTATAAATTGTTCTTTATTTTCAGTATGTGTGTTTTGAGCAATACATGCTGATTCAACATTGGATATTCAATTTGCTTTTTTTTATTAAGAGTAGTAGTACATTAATTTTTAGTTTGAATAATGAAGATCTATATGTTTTATGCTGTTGTAGCATTTTTTTTATTCTTTAGCCTAAAATACCAACTATCGATATTTTTCAGCCTAAACTTCCAACATAAGAAAAAAGCTATACTTTTCCTGAGCTATAGCACACATCTAATTTTGAGTCTGATTCTTTTCTTTGATCCATTTGTTGTTCAATAGTTTCATGATTTGACCAGTTTGTTTGGTGGTTTCATGTTTGGAGAAGGCAAGTGGTGGTGGTGGTGTTGCTACTGGAGCAAAGAGAAAGCAATGGCTTCAAGGCAAGGTGGGTACTAATGATTATCTTATTGCTTAAAAGATAATTTTGCTATTGGGTTTTTTTTGTTAGATTCTTTGTTGTTCTTGTTGTTAGATTCTCGTTTCTTGTAGTACGAGGTTTCTTTCTAGTAGTTGTTAGTTAGCTTAGCCTCCTATCCTTGTGCATTACTAAGGTGCAAATTCAATATTTTTAATCGACACGCTTATATATACTATGCAGTGTAGTGTTTTTGACAATGCTTGTGTGACCAAAATAATTTTTTGAATTTTATCTAGTACAAAAACATGTATCAAATTATCTTCTTGACTAATTTAAGTTGTTCTACTGCATTTACCAGATGCAAGGTAGATCATGTATAAGAGAATTATTTTGTGTTAGCAGTAAAGGAAATCAGGTGACAAATTTAAGTTATTCTACTATCTTCTTGACAATAGCATGACAAAGTATGTTACAGGTGCAAAGGAAATCAGTTCTTTGCTTGGATTAAAGATTTTAGCACCTTTGAGGTTTTCTTCGTGTCGATTAACTTTTCATTATCATTTTCTCTCAGTCCCCCTTGTGATCCTTCACATTCGTGTGATCTCTTATTCCTTTATTTTTTGTTTGGTTTTGTTCTTTGTCCCTGTTCTTCTTTTCTTTCATGATGGGCATGGGGAAGGAAGTCTGACAAGTGGGGGTATTGCTGAATTTTTTTTTAATGTCATCTGTCTTGCTCTCAGCCCAACCATATAGGCGAGAATGACCCAGTGAGCCCAATATCCGTATAAGATAGCCATTGGAACCATATTCACATCTTCTGTATGATAGTTCTATATAACCATCATGGTTATGCCTTGTTTTTCCCTTTTTTTCCTTTCAAAATAACTTCCCAATAGAAAATTGTATTGTACTTAAACTTGACTTATCGTGCTATTCAATGTGCAATTTTAGAAAAGCTATACTGCAATTTGAGCTCATTATAAATTGTTCTTTATTTTAAGTACGTGTATTTTTTAGCAATACGTACAGTTTCAACATTGGATATTCAGTTTGCTATTTTGTCAAGCTTAACTGAATAAACACAGAGCTTTTGTAGGGGATCACCAAGGTTAGAATCATTTTATCTAGGTTAGAATATTTTCTTTTGTTTTTTTGTACAGCTCACCAAGGTTATGATTATTTTAGTTTTAATTTCACCTGTATGTGACTAAAAGCGATGTCACTACTAGAAAGCTAGGAAAACCTGACGGCCACAATTTTCTCCGACGGCCCGCACTACCGGCCAAGGTTTACTATTTTGGTCACAGAATAGTATCCTCACAAGAAATTTAAATTTTATTTGACGGTTTTATACAACTCTCAATAAAAGATTTTCTGATTTGCCATACAACCGTCAAGTTAATTGCTTTCGTTCGCGTACGTAGGAAAACTTCTCGGCGGGAAAAAAAAATTGGCATCGCACCACGTGAAAAAAAATCCCGCGCCATCTTTTCCCTGTACCGCCCTCTCCTCTCCCAAATCCCTAGCTCTCCACCCCCATTTCGCCGCCGCCTCCCCTCGCTCCATTCCCCTCCGCCTCCTGGCTCCTCCCTCTTCCTCTCACGCCGCCCGCTCAGTTTCCTTCACCAACCGCCGCCTTCTCCGTCTTCCCCCACTTCCTCCGACGCCGCCCCCTCGGTCTCCATCCCCAGCCACGCTCGGTGCCTCCCCTCCCATATCGCCCACCAGATCTCCCCCCAGCCGCCGCCGCTCCCCCTTTCTTCCTCACCCGCCGCCCTCTGGTGCCTCTCCACCGATCCACGGCCTCTCCCTTCCAGGCGACGGACTAGGCGGGCGGGTCGCTTGGACCACTTTGGCCGGCCGGTCCAAGCCGGCCTTCAGGCGCTAGGCGCGGTTGCTTGAGGCGGCGCCGAGGTGGGTATAAGAGTTTTGTGGCGACTCCCGAGCCCATCGCTTCATCGCGCCTCTAGGGTTCGAGCTTGCCGCCACCGATTCGACCTCGTCCGCCTCCGAATCGCGATCGCCGCCATCTCCGCCGCCCGAATAGAGGTACGCCGTCGCCGCTCCCCTCTACTCCCGCCGCCGACGACCACCTGCCACCTCGCGTGCGAAAACGGACCAGCGAGGACGGAAGAAGATAGTCACCGCCCTCAACGAGGCCGAGGTGCCTCCGAGGACGCCGTCGGTGAGCCATCTCTCGCGAGGCGAGCGAATCCATTTGGATCGAGTCGATTCGGCTGATTTGGGGTTTGATTTTCGGATGCAGAGGTGGTGGTGAGCCCGCCGCTCGCCTTTCCGCAGCAGTGAAGGAGTTGTTTGGGCTTGACTTCGCATGCCACCGCCAGAATCGCTGGTGCGCAAGGCGACGCTTTCCTTGGCGTAGATCAAAAGCGGTGACTTTATTCTTCTCTCTGCTTTTCCTTTCTCCTTTGTGTTTATGTTTCATGATTCCAAGATTGGGGTAGATGCGGCGGAATCGAGTGTTATCCGGCCAGTCAAATTGGTTTAAGAGCATCGAAATTTGCAGTGTTGATGTGCGAGTATTATGTCCAGCTTGCTTGTCGCCAGCTTTTACTTCTGAAATGTAAATTCCGGCCGGGTTCTAGATTCGATCATCCGAGCCTCGGAGGCCGATTAGCTTGCTTGGTCAAAAACTCGAATGTGTTTGGGGATGTCCACCGTCCAAAGGTGTTCACGATTTGGGACCAAAGAATGCACTCGTGTTGGTGTATCCGAGCTTGATGGGGCCATGGACTCATGAGAATGTTTGTGAATGAGCAATGTACTATAATAATCATTGTTCTCGAAAATGCACTCTTGTGATTATTGTGGAGGTTACAGAGTGGTATCGAGTAGTCGCCCATGAATGTGGTCATGCATAGTCCTCATTCTCGCTATTCCAACTGTGAATACGAAGTTCTCTCTGCTTATGTGCCAATTCTTCGACTTATCTCATCTTTTCATTGCAATGCCGAGATGTCAGAACCTCCAAGTGCCTTGGGTCATTTGGGGCACTCGAGCGGAGAGCTGTTGAGCGAATCAAACAATGTGAGTTCTTCTAAATTTAGGTTCATTGTTGAGCTTATGTTAGTTGGTTCGTCGGTTGTGTTGGCTATCTACGCTGTTTGTGTTAGTACTAGTAGTAGGTAGTTGGAAGATACGTCGTTGTAATTATTCAAATTCTTTTATTTCCTCCCCGCATTGTGCAATGATTTTCATCCTTGTTGTTTTGTTGTAGTCACCGATACAGTATTCCCTCTCGGTTAATGTGCTCACATGTTAATAATCGTGAAGATTATTGTTCTACCAAATAGACTTTGTTAAAAGTTAGTCCAAACCAACACCAAAATTGAGGAACTAAAAAAGGATGTATTCAGAGAATGTTTCGCTTCAATTCGATATGATTGAATGGTTCACAAACAATTGGTAACCTCTTTGAGCTCTTTCCTAACCAAACAAATTTTTATTGATTATAATTTATTATTCCTGTTGTAACCTTATCATTAAACAATAATTTTTTGGGGTTAATTTCAAGTTGTGGTTCTGAAATTTTCACAAATGATGTATTCAAGTTATGTTAATTCATTGTGTACCTTCCAATTAAATTAGTTCCAGAAATCACTATTGAGTATTGAGTATGGATCTACTTGGAGTTTACAATTGCATGGCCATACTATTCTGCAAATTGTCCTAAACTAGCATCAGGATCAAGCAGATACATTCATGACCACAAACAATGCATCGTCTACATAATATTTGGCTTTTAACATTGCTAAATGGTATTTTCTTTTGAGACTTGCAGCATTTATATATCCAGAAGCACTTACCATGAAGGGAAAAAAAGATATCCACATGAAACCATTGAGAATACATCACTCCAACATATGGTAGAGTAATCCAGAGCTGAACAGATGTACAACACTGATTTATTATTCGATTCTGTTTTCAATCACTGCCAATAGCTTCACTACTATCTACTAACTTACTGTGAGGCACTCATTGGTTCAGAATTAGAGTGTTTTGCTAATTGATCTGAGTATTGTTTTAGTTTGCTAACAAAGTCATCATGATTTAGTTAAAGAATAGTGCATCTATATTTGATGCTGATGTTAATCAAACACATTTGAGCGTGTCCTAAACTAGCATTAGCATCAAACATGTGCATACATGATCACATGTAGTGCATCGTTGTAATGATATTTTGTTTCACACATTACTATATGTTTTTTCCTTTTGAGGCTTGCAGCATTCATAAATCCACAAATACTTGGCTGACAGAAAAAAAATCCCTACTGGCTTTTCGATGCTATCGCGTACCTATAATCAAACTATTCACAAAACATCAGTTCACCATATGGTAGCCTAATTCAAAACCAAACAAAGCCTTTTACCATATCAACGTCTCAGTAGTCCTATAGCTTTGTTGTTCGTATTTCTTAGCTCTAATCCAATGTTATTCGGTACAATGTAGCCGGTAGGTGTCTGCAGCCATCTCCACGCTTAATATTTGTCTAAACAACTGCACTATTTGATGATCAAGCTTTTGTCGTTTATGTCTGCTTTCAACACCGTGCGATGAAACTCAAAGTTGCATACCATCACTTCTCATTGATACTACCAAAATTAAGGAACCACACGTCACACTTTATTCTACTCGAAAGAGGCTCTTCAACCATTATACGCTTCAAAAGCAGTCAAGAATTGCAACAACCTTTCCTTTAGTACTTTGTTACCAATTGCACCACATTTAAATGCACATCTGTCTTGTCCGAAACCAACACATGACAATAGTCTTCATCCCTATGTCGTCATAATCAGACGACGCCCTATATACTCATCTATATTTAGTTACATATGGATACCCGCTTGCATCTAACTACCGTGACATGGAAAAAACGAGCTCACTCAAAAAAATTTAGGCAATCGACAAGAATAGTGTCATGGTCCTCTTGAAAAAGACTTGTAATCTATGTAAGTGATTACCGATTTAGCCTTATAGTTTACTATTGACTTTTTTTTCACGTGCTCTCTCGATCTTATGCTATCGCTGACTACTTAATCCCATTTTCCCCAAAATTATACCCATCTCTCGATTAGTATATTAGAAGAATAGTGCATCTATTCTTTTGCTCACTTAACACAAGAGTTGTTGCTCGTGCAAACGCTATCATCATCTGGCCGATGGAGCGTGTAGCTCTATTTGTAACTTACTTTTGAATTTTATAGGTTACCAAGGGGATTGTGGATGGATGCCAACAATCGGATTATGTTCTGCTAGGAGGAGAGGTGAGATTTTTCCGAAATTTGCACTTATGATTTAGCAAAGGCAATCTTAGCAAAGGATGAATGCCTTAGTAAATCGTAATAACTCGCCTCTAATTGGTCACTATCTTGCAATGGGTTTGTGGCTACCGCTGCTCCATAAAAATATATCTCGCTCTGCTTACACTCGATTATTTGACGATTCTCCGACTATTAGCGCTAACTTGAACCAAAGATGTTTGTCACTTGAATCTTTGTATATGTTAGTACGAAGGATTAGTCTTATTATCACGTCATGAGCCTCATTTCTTGTCCTATTAAGATTTATAACAGCATGGTTTGTAAATGCAGTGAGAAACTTATTATCACATCATGAGCCTCATTTCTTGTCTTGTTAAGATTTATAACAGCATGGTTTGTAAATAGTGAGAAACCTTTCAAATCCAAATAGATGATTGATAGTACAAATTCTATTCTTTTGTCTTGGTGTTTTCCTTTTTCTTGAATTATTTCTGCTCGATAGCTGAAAATGTTCTTATTTATAGAGTACTGGCCAAAAGCGGACTCTACTTGACTGATCAGCTCCAATAAATAAATGATTGCGTAATGCCATCGCTTGTAAAACTCTCATGGAACCAACTGTCATCTATGTTAAGTAGGTTAGTTTTTGCCGATGAATGTCTCATATTTCCCATATATTTTTACCCAAATTTCTAATTCAATCGTTTGAAATGAAAAAGGTGCTTGCGATTATCAGCAAGGGTAGTGTCAATGGACTAGCCCATATTACTGGTGTTGGCTTCACTGATAATATCCTAGGAGTATTTCCTTCTGGACTTAGGGTGAAATTTTTTATTTGATCATGGGAAGCGTCAACTGTGTTTAGGTGGAGTCAGCAGGTAAGACCGCCACCATCGAACATTGATTTGATTTATATACCTTTGCATGCACTGTGCTTTCTATCTACTCTTTACCTTTTGTTTTTAAGAAATTTGTAGGTTGGAAAAATTGAAGATGCAGAGATGAGGCGGACATTCAGTATGGATGTTGGAATAGCCCTTGTGAGCGAAAAAGCATCAGGTAGAATTCTTGAAGATACCAATGATCGAATCATGCTTATCGCATTGGAGAGGTGATTCAAGGTGAGGGGTTCACTACGTCTGAACTCATAAGCCTACATTACTTCAAGTGGTTTGAGGTTTGTTTGTCAGCTGGGAAATCAGCCCCATTTTTTGGTAACAGCATAGTCTTGTGTGACTAAGATCTGGAGTAAGTTGTTTTACTCTTCTAAGAAATGTGGAATAATGTTTAACTGGTTCCATAAGAACATAAACCTAAATGACTGATATTGCTATTTGAGACATCTTGCTCTCTTTCGGAACATTGTTTTTTTAAAGAATTTGCTTTATCCTTGACATAATCGCATTTTTTAAAAGAATTTGCTTTATCCTTGACATAATCGCATCTGGCGTGGCATCCATGTCTAATGATTTCTTTGCCCGATCACAATCGACATTTTCAACTCCAGCGTGCTAATAAGCGCGTGGGTTTCTAGTATGTATAATTTCATGTCGCAATGCCATTGTAAGGCCATGGTCGTCTCTAGTGTGCAGATCATGCCTTGTATTGTTCAAAGATTCTAAAAGATATTTGGTAATTTCAGAGGCTGATGGTGACAATCGCAATGTCGACATTAATGGTGGCAACAATCAAGATACCAACAACATCAACCGCGGATGCAACTAATTGTCTACATGAACTTTGATGGTGTCTTGCTAGCTCTTTTGAATAGTTGAACATGGTATTGCTTTGCTTTTAGATGTACTTACATGACTTGTATGTGATATTAGTCTTTAGGTGTATTGTGGTAGTCTTCGACTTTTAGATGTCTTTTGTGCGGATTGCTTTCTACAAGTGAACCTTATGGATGGTATTGGGCTTGAAATGATAAGCTTGAACTTCTTATTTGTGTATGGAGTAATGCATGGATGTGTGTTATGAATTATATGATGTATGGATGTGTATTGTGAATTATATAATGCGTGAATGTGTATGAATATGTGAATTGACAATTTACGCTAGTGGGTCGCCGTAATCATAATTTTGTTGACAGAACTCGAGTCATTTAGGCGTTGGTTTTGACACCGCTGAAAACCAATTTTCGACGGGCCAAAACCATCACGAAAATGCTTTTTGTTGACGGTAATGGAAAAACCGTCGTTTAATATACTTGATTTGATATAATGCCCGTCATTATGTAAACTATACCGACGGGCCAAACCGTCACGAAAATGCTTTTTGTTGATTTGTAATAGAAAAACCGGGTTTTATATATTTGATAGTAATTGCCCGTCATGTAAACCGGATACCGACGGGCGGCAAACCGTCACTTAAAATGATTTTTGTTTACAAGAATGGAAGAACCGTCAGGTTAATGTTTCTTGACGGTTTTCACCCGTCAGCAAATATTTTCTTGACGGTTAACCGTCGAACAAATTAGATTTTCCACCATCCAGACTGAGGATTTTCTCGACGGTTAACTCGTCAGGAAAATAAAACCTGACGGTTTTTTCTATTTTCCTGACGGTTTTCGACCGTGGGGAAAAACCCCTTTTCTAGTAGTGTGTGTACCTAATCATTATGTCTATCTAATCAATGCACTCCATTTTAATTTTTCTTTCATCCTTTCGGTTTATGCAATTTTATCTGGTTTTGTTAGGGGTTCACTTAGTTTAGGCTTGTTTTTGTCTAGGTTAGACTATTTTCTTCTTCTTTTGTAATTTGTTATGGGTTCACCAATTTTAGGATTGATTAATTCATTTGTATCTCATTGAATACAGATTATCATCCTTCTACAAATTGTTTGAGTCTCGGTTTTTGTTCTCCAAAAGTCCATGGAGGTGCTGGATATGTGTGTTAAGTAGTTCGTATAAGAATTTCATGCAAGGACTACATTAACCAGGTCCAGGGTAGATCATGTATAAGTGAGTTTCGATCCCGAAGATCATGTATAACCCACAAAACATTTGTTAGTTGAGAGCTCCCTACCAGTGACTTGAAAATATGAAGTTATCGTAAATATGGAAAATATCTACTGCTTAAAATATGCAATTCACATGTATTTAAATGACAATGTTGACTTTTGCTATACTGTTTTGAACTGTCCCATATCATATTGAGTGTCTATTTTGTATTCTCATAAGGTATTGTGAATCTATTAGATTATGTGCAAGTGAAGTCATTAGAATTTGTTAAATGAGTTTCATCTTTTTTGCTTCAAGCAACTAGCGGGAGATATTAGAATGTGCAATATAGCCCATACAAAACAACACAACTTAATGTCGTATTTTGTGTTCTCATACGGAATTATGTAATCCATCAAAATGTGCAATATAGCCGGAAGTAACAAGCCAGCATGCATTTAAATTGTAGCACATAAGCAAACAGGCCCTTGACGGGTTGGTGGAAAATAAATTATACCCGTTAAGCATCACTTTCAGCCTAATTAGAAGACAGCAAAAACCAATAACTGAATAAACACATAACTTAACAGGAAAAAAACAGAAGCCATTGAAAAAGTGACTGGATTTTTTTTTATTTTTTTTTGTAGTTTCCCGTCTTTGGCGCCAAGAAGTAAAAGAAAGGTCAACCTATGCTCGTCAGTCCTCCATTCCGATCCACGTTACTAGTAGTCTAGTACGTACTCGCCGGTGCCTCGTCTTCGCCAATTCACTGCCATGCACCCGTTCTCCTCATACACCACCATTCTGCTCCTCCTCGTCTTCCTCGTCGCGCCACTCGCCGCTGCCCAGCCATGGGAGATCTGCGGGAGCAGCGGCGACTTCACGCCGAACAGCACGTACCAGTCCAAACCTCGGGCTCCTCTCCAGCGCCCTCCCTAAGAACGCCTCCTCCTCCCCCTCCCTCTTCGCCGCCGGCAGAATCGGCGTCCTGCCGGACATGGTCTACACCCTCGCGCTCTGCCGCGGCGACGTGAATTCCTCCGCCTGCGCCACGTGCGTCGCGGTCGCCTTCCAGGAAGCGCAGCAGCTGTGCCCCTACAGCAAGGAGGTAACCATCTACTACGACCTCTGCTACCTCCGCTTCTCCAACCTGAACTTCCTCGCCGCCACCGACAACTACGAGATGTACCTCATCAAGGTGTAGAATGTGAGCGCGCCGGCCGCGGCGTTCGACGCCGCCGTGGGCGCGCTGCTCAACTCCACCGCCGACTACGCGGCGGCGAACACGTCCAAGCGGTTCGCCACGGGCGAAGAGGCGTTCGGTGGGAGCGTCCCACGATCTACGCGCTGGTGCAGTGCACGCCGGACATGGCGCCGGCCGGTTGCAGGAGCTGCCTAGCGAATATAATTCAGATGGCGCCCAAGTATTTCAGCGGGAGCCCGAGCGGGAGGTTTATTGGTGTGCGGTGCAACTACCGGTACGAGTTGTATCCTTTCTTCTCCGGCAGCTCACTGCTGCAGCTCCCGGCGCTGCCGTCCGTTGAGGCGCTGCCGGAGCCCCCGCCCGCGCAGGTGCCAATGAACATGACGCCACCGGCGACCAGAGGAGGTGAGTTGGAGAAACAGAAATAACTTTTTCGTTACTTTGAAGGAGTTCAAGAGGAATTTTAGCTTAACAAAAGTTATGTGATATTTCAATTTCTTTGTTGTTTTTGTTGAATAATCCTTGATGTTGGTTATTGTTTCAGTTTTTTGTAGCAGTAAGTAGCAGTGGTTTCAGTTTCTTGTAGTGTGTAATGGCATAGTTAGTGGTTGCATGTAACGACATAGTTAGTGGCGCATCACTGCTTTGTAATAGCATAGTTAGTAGCTGCTTCATTGCATGTAACATATGTAGTGTCTCTTGATCAGTATAAAAGGAGAGAAAAACTAGAAAAGCTGTAGATTTTGAGCAGCACCAAAAAATTGTCTGGTGCGTTCACTTCTGCGGTGTGCGTGTGTTCTAGAGAAGAAACAATGAGTGAGTTCTCTCCGGGAGCTGGGCCAACAATTGGTATCAGAGCGAGGTGCGAGGAGAAGCCGTGCGGCGCGGCTGGGCAGCGCGCGGCTTGGTCGGGTGACGGCGGTTGCGGTGCTACGCCTCGGGCTCACGCGGCGAGGTGGCGCATGGTGGGCTCGGCCTCAACGGCATGGCTGGGGGGCGTGTCGTGCGGTGCCAGGCGGCGGCGCAGATGTAGGGGCCGGAGGGGTAGTCACGCCGGGCGTTGGAGCATGTGGCCGTCAAGTGGAAGGCGGCACTTCGCAAGCAGAAGTAATGGACGTGCAAGCGGCAGCCGTCAAGCCGTGATGGATGCGTGTGCGCATGAGCGCTGGCGGCAGGAGCGGCCAGATCGCAGCGCCAAGGCGGATGCGCTGGAGGCAAGGTGCGCGCGGTGGCTGGCTGTGAGGCACGCAGCGGCCAAGCACTAGCGCGTGTGGAGGCGGAGTCGGCGTGGGTGTGCACGGAGCGCTGCTGAGGCACGCAGCGAAGCGGGCATAGGCGGGTGTGTCGAGGAGCGGTGGCACCAGTGACTTGGAGGCATCGAGTTTGGCGGGTCAAGCGTAGCCACATGCCGTCGACATGCTCGATAGCACAGCGATGCATCAAGCACGGAAGTTGAGTCCGTGTACGAGTATTAGTGCACGTAGGAGTGTTGCATGTGTCATTTATTTGTTTTAGCACGTAGAAGGTGTGTTACATACGTGCGTATATTAGTGTTATGGTCATGCATATAGATGAGTCAGTGCACGATGCATGTGTGTGCGCGTGAGTTCTTGTAGGTGTGTCCAAGTTCTCATGTGTGTAAGCTCTTGTGTGAGTCTCCGTCGCCGTCAAGTAGTGTCATCGGCGAAAGACAATTGGAGCTGAGGTAGAGGTCGAAGTCGCCCGGCGAGGTGTGTCACCGGCGGTGAAGAAGTGAAAGATGCCGATAAGTTGTGTCACTCGCAGCATGGTCAGCAAGAAGAAGGCAAAACTCCTTGAAGATGCGTCAGGAGATCGGACTTCGGCTTGTGAAGTGTGCACCACATGGTAGACAAGTGGCTGCGAGCATGGATTCGGTGACACATAAAGGGAACTTTTGTTGCTAACCCGTGTTGAGTGGGAAGGCGAAACTTCTTGGAGGATGCCTTGTGTGTGGCAAGAGGATGCGGCTATGCGTATCAAGAAGCTGCGGGTGATTAGCATTGGAGTATCGACGAGTTAAGAAAGCAAATCAAGGATTAGGGGGTGTTTGTTGAATAATCCTTGATGTTGGTTATTGTTTGATTTCTTGTAGCAGAAGTAGCAGTGGTTTCAGCTTCTGTAGTGTGTAGTGGCGTAGTTAGTGGTTGCATGTAACGGCATAGTTAGTGGCGCATCAACGCTTTGTAACAAAGATAGTTAGTAGCCGCTTATTGCATGTAACGTATGTAGTGTCTCTTGATCAAGATAAAAGGAGAGAAAACTAGAAAAGCTGTAGATTTTGAGCAGCACCAAAAATTGTCTCGTCGTGCTCACTTCATGCGGTGTGTGTGTGTTCTAGAGAAGAAACAATGAGTGAGTTCTCTCCGAGAGCTGGGCCAAGAGTTTTGAGGTGTACTAGTTACGCTAGCTTCAGCTAAAAAAACAGTTCTGCTACTAACTTTAAAGAAAAGAACATGAAAAAAAAATGATAACATGTTAGCAGTAGCACCCGGGTTCCAAATTTCACCGAAATTCAAATTTTGTCCAAAAATTCAAAATGCTTTTGAACAATTTCGGCTCTTTCGGTGGGTACCGAAAAAGAAAAATCAAAACGAAACCCGAAACCCTGGTCAGTACCATGACCAATTGACCATCACTTAAGACTGACACACCATATGGTGGTTAGTCATGTCTATGGTATTGGAAGGTATAGTCTACATTTGTTTTCCATTGTTTGCCTTTGATTATATTAAAAAGAATTATCCTGTGTACTTGTTCATTGACCAGCGAGACCGAAATGTACGCGGAGAGGTCCTTGCTTGACCGTGCCAGTACTAGTTGAACTTACCATTTGATTCATGTATTCAGGGACGAAAAGAAGAGCAGCGAAAATCTTTGCAGGCATTGCTTGTTCCATTGTTCTGATGTTGATCATTTCAGCTTCTGCTTTCATTTGCTTGAAGATGAGGAAGGCTTCGGAGAAGGGCCACCGTGAGTAGCATGCAGTAATACTGTCTGTTCAGTAACATTAATTTACAGTTTGTTTATGCCATCTTTGTCTTACAGCACCAGCACCGTTTACCTTAAGAACAACGGCAGCACCGAAGAAAATTGAAAGTGTCAAATGCACAATCTTCGATTTACCAACGCTGCAAAAAGCAACTGAGAATTTCTCTGAGAAGAATAAGCTTGGAGAGGGCGGCTTCGGTACGGTATACAAGGTAAACGACCACAGTAAGCAAGAGAGAATATAAATATTGCCCGTGTATTTCCTGTGATAAAGAAATCTTTTTTGTTAGCAGGGAAAACTATCTGATGGGCAAGAAATAGCAGTGAAGAAGCTATCACGAAGTACTGGACAGGGACTAAACCAGCTGCACAATGAAGTGCAAGTATTGGCTGAGCTTCAACACAAGAAACTTGTCAGGTCGCTGGGGTTTTGCTCGCATCAGAATGAGATGATGCTTGTTTATGAACACATAAAGAACGGGAGCCTTGACAAATTTCTATTTGGTACTTTCCTTTACCATTACTAATGCAGGTTTTTCTGGCCACTGCAAATGATTTTTTGCGATGTTCAGTCACTTCTGTTACATTTCAGGACAATAGTTCATTTACCAGTTAGGTATACGAGATGGTGGTGATTACAAACTATACTGAAACCAACTGGCGTAGATATGCGTCTAAACAGTAGATTTGTACGCACCACCAGTCGGCTACATCGACCTCCGGAAATGCGTAAGTAGGGGACAAAACGTAAGCATGCAAGGGAATCACTCAACTTGTATTGCTCAAGTGTGGAATGATGTACAAGTGGCCTTCTCGACGGAGATGAGGTCACCTCTCCTTGCACAGCCCATCGAGATGGAGGCCCTATGTCGCCTCTTGTCATGCGTCGTGGCTGCCTGCGACGAGTCCCTTCGCGCGTGGTTCGCTTGGATGGAGGCCGAGTGTGAGTTCAGATTAAATCTCGAGTGCGAGTGGCCAACGTAGCCATACGTGTGGCTCAGGTGTGGGCTCGATCCTTGCACCGAGCCACCATGTCGACAAAGAGGGATGCACAGCATGCAGAGACGAGGGATACGCACGCTGCCGCGCATGTGAAGGATTGGGGCCGAGAGAGCTTAGCGCCGCCTGCGGGCAATACTAAGGCCACGAGCGTGGCACGTGATAGTAAGCGGTGATCAGGTTGTTTTGAGGAAACGCCCTTGAGGCCAAGATGTGTTGTGCCGAGGTGAATCCATTTGTCATGACTTTGTTGTATGTCTGAAAGAACTTTGGTAGGGTGGGAGGATTTTGCTAATTCATTCGCCATTTTCGTCAAGGGACACATTGATATTCTGTCTCCTATCGAAAAAACATAGCGCTCGAGGTATGCTCAAGAGCGCTCCTTACGCCGGGAGCAGGCTGGGACGTCGTCGTCTGTCATCGAAAAAACTTAGTGCTCAAGGGACGCTAGAGAGGGCTTCTTGCATTGGTAGAGAACTGGAACGTCGTTGTCTATCATCGAAAAAGCTTAGCTCTCGAGGGATGCTCGAGAGCGCTTCTTGCGACAGGAGCGGGCCGAAACGTTGTCGTCTCCTATCGAAAAAAATATAGTGCTCAAGGAATGCTCGAGAGCGCTGCTTGCGTCAAGAGCGGGCGGAACATCGTCATCTCCCATCAAAAAACCTTAGCGCTCGAAGGATGCTCGAGAGCGCTACTTGCGCCGGGAGTGGGCTGGAATATCGCTGTTTGCCATCGAAAAAGCTTAGCACTCGAGGGACGCTCAAGAGCACTTCTTGCGCTAGGAGAGGACTAGAACGTTGCCTGCCATCGAAAAAACATAATGCTCAAGGGATGCTCGAAAGTGCTGTCTGCGTTAGAGAGGGTCCATACATCATCGCGTCCCATCAAATTAACTTAGCACTCGAGGGATGCTCGAGAGCGTTGCTCATGTGAGAAGGGTACTTGATGTCGGAGCCTTCTGTCCGTGGTTCGACTCTTGGCTTTGTTGTACAACAAAGGAAAAATGCCCCCACGACGGTCATAAATTAACACTTTGCTCCAAGAGGAGAGGATTTCACACTCTACCACAAGAGATGGAGGGGTTAGCTCTTAGCCTTGTGAGGAGAAGATTTTCTCGACTCAGTGGGTGAGGACTGAGATCGAGTCAGCCCTGGAGGGTGAGGATTCAACTCAGCCCTTGAGGGTGAGCATGGGATCGACTCAACCCCGGAGGGTGAGGATTCGGCTCAACCCCGGAGGGTGAGGATTCGACTCAGCCCTTGAGGGTGAGCATGGGATCGACTCAGCCCCGGAGGGTGAGGATTCGGCTCAGTCCCAGAGGGTGAGGATTCGGCTCAGCCCTTGTGGGTGAGGATGAGACCGGCTCAGTGCAGGAGGGTGAGGATGGGATCGACTTGGCCCCAGAGGGTGAGGATGTGATTGACTCGGCCCTGAAGGGGGAGGATTCGACTCAGCCCCAATGAGTCCCGCAAGTGTCATCGTATGGCGACATCGATATCCTGATGTAGCGAAGAGGGAACCCCTACTCGCGACAACCTCTATCAGAGTGGAAGCTTATTTGGGTCAAGGAGACAGTTTCTGCCGAGATGAAGCCGCCGAGGTGTAGTGGCAATTGCTGAAGCGAAAGTCATTCCGCTTAAGTGGAGCCTCTCGATGCTTGTTGAGGCGAAGTTGTTGAGCCAGAGGGGAGCCCCTAGTCATTGCGACGTGCGAGGTGAGATGTGTCACCGTCGCGCAAAGCCGAGGTGTGACGACATGTGACGTGGAGGTGAGCTGAGGTGTGCGAGTCTCGATGACCTCAAGCGCATCCCGGCTTCGTACGACGGTGACACATCTCAGCCTCACACATCGTCACGACTAGGGGCTTCCCTCTAGCTCAACGACTTCGCCTCAACAAGCACCGAGGGGCTCCACTTAAGCGGAACAACTTTCGCTTCAGCAATCACCACTGCACCTCGATGGCTTCATCTCAGCAGGAATTGTCTCCCTAACCCAAACAAGCTTCCGCTCCGATAGAGGTCACCGTGAGTAAGGGTTCCCTCTTTGCTACATCAAGATATCAACGTCACCATATGACGATACCTACAGGACTCGTTGGGGCTTAGTCGAATCCTCTCCCTTCGTGGCCGAGTCAATCCCATCATCACCTCCGTGGCCGAGTCGAACTCGCCCCTCCGAGGTTGAGTTCTCCGAGGTTGAGTCCATCCCATCCTCACCCTCTGGGATTGAGTCGAATCCTCACCCTACCAGGCTGAGTCAGTCCCATCCTCACCCGCAAGGGCTGAGTTAAATCCTCACCCTCCAGGGCTGAGTCAATCCTATCCTCACCCTCAAGGGTTGAGTCAAATCCTCACCCTCCAGGGCTGAATTGATCTCAATCCTCACCCACTGAGTCGAGAAAATCTTCTCCTCACAAAGCTGAGAACTAACCCCTCCATCTCTTGAGGCGGACTGCGAAATCATCTCCTCTCGGAGCAAAGTGTTAATTTCTGAGTGTCCTGGGGGCATTTTTCCTTTGTTGTACAACAAAGCCAAGAGTTGAACCAAGGACAGGAGGCTCCGACATCAAGTCCCCTTCTCACATGAGCAGCGCTCTCAAGCATCCTTCAAGTGCTAAGTTCTTTCGATGGGATGCGATGACGTTTAGACCCTCTCCTGACGCAGACAAGGCTTTCAAGCATCTCTCGAGAACTATGTTTTTTTATGGCAGACGGCAACGTTCCGGTCTACTCCCGATGCAAGAACCAATCTCGAGCTTCCCTCAAGTGCTAAGCTTTTTTGATGGCAAACAGTGATGCTCCGGCCCACTCCTAGTGCAAGCAGCGCTCTCGAGCACCCCTCAAGCGCTAAGTTTTTTCAATGGGAGACGACGACGTTCCTGCCCGATCCCGACGCAAGCAGTGCTCTCGAGCATCCCTCGAGTGCTATGTTCTTTCGATGGGAGATTATGACATTCTGGCATGCTTCCATCGCAAGAAGTGCTCTCAAGCATCCCTCGAGCGCTAAGCTTTTTCGATGACAGACGACGATGTTCCAGTCCTCTGCCAATGCAAGAAGCCCTCTCTAGCGTCCCTCGAGCACTAAGTTTTTTCGATGACAGACAACGGCATCCTAGCCTGCTCCCGACATAAGCAGTGCTCTCGAGCATACCTCGGGCGCTATGTTTTTTCGATAGGAGGCAGAATTGCAACGTGTCCCTCAACGAAAATGGCAAACGAATCAGCAAAATCCTCCCGCCCTACCAAAGTTCTTTCAAACATACAACAAAGTCTTAACAAATGGATTCGCCTCGGCACAACACATATTGGCCTTAAGGACATCAAAATAACCTGAGCACCGCTTACTATCATGCGCCACGCTCGTGCCTTAGTCTTGCTCAGAAGCGACACTAAGTTCTCTCGGCCCTCATGCTTCACACATGCGTAGCGCATGTGATCCTCGCCTCTCGCATCTTTGTCGCGCCTCTTCATCGACATGGTAGCTCGGTGCAAGGATCGAGCCCACACTTGAGCCGCACGTATAGCTACGCTGGCCACTCGCATGGCACGAAGCGCACACTCGAGATTTAATTTGAACCTAGGCTCGGCCTCCATCCGAGCGAGCCACGTGTGAAGGGACTCATCGCTGGCAACCACGATGCATGATAAGAGGTGACGCAGGGCCTCCATCCTGGTGGGCCGCGCAAGGGGAGGTGACCTCATCTCCGTCGAGGAGGCCACTTGTACATCATTTAACACTTGAACAATACAAGTTGGGTGATTCCCTTGCATGCTTACGCTTCGTCCTCTACTTACGCATTCCCGAAGGTCGACGTAGCCGACCGGGGTTGCCTACAAATCTACTGTCTAGACGTGTATCTACGACGCCAACTATGCCAAGAAACACAAGAATTACATGAGCAGTTGCAATTAAGGATGGAGTATCATGGGTAGAACTGGGACTTGGGTCGTGCTTTTCGGCCAAAGCCGAGGTTTCGGCCAAGACGCAAGACAAAGACGCCATGTGGCGGGTCGAACGAGAATGTGGCTTGTCAAGCGGCACGACACATAGATAGCTGGGCAGTGCTTGAGCCGGCCAAGACAAAGAGGCCCACCGGTCGGTCCCTCCCTGCTGCCCGACCCAACTCCTCCCCCTCCCGGCTCCCAAGTCCCAATCCTCAGTCCCTCTAGGCTCCAGCCACCTCCCACCCTCAGTCCCTCTCCCTCCCCACGCGTCGCCTCCCACCGCCCTCCCTCCACTCCTCCAGCCGCCTCTCTTCCTCTCTGGCTCTCCCTCCCTACGCGCCACCACCCGTCGCCCTCCCTCCACTCCTCTAGCCGCCACCCTCCTTCTTTGGCTCCCCCGCCACGCGCCGCCGCCCGTCGCCCTCCCTCCACTCCTCCAGCCGCCTCCCTCCCTCTCTGGCACTCCCTCCCATGCGTCACCGACCGCCACCCTCCCTCCAATCGCCTCCTCTCCTCCCTCTACACTCGCCACGGCCGAGCCCCACCAATGTCCCCTTCGCTGCTGCCGCCGCCACCTCCTCCTCATTGTTGTCCCTCTCGCCCCCTTCGTCTTCCCGGGCGACACGGTCCTCGGCCTCGGCCTCGTCATTGTCAAGACGTCAAGGTCGCCGCTCGATCAAGGCCGTGCTCGGCACCACTGGCACTGACGACGCACGACGGTGAGGTGGTTGTGCCCGCCGGCATAGCCTAAAGCACGGCGTGCCTATGCTGCACGACGCACGTCCCGACTCCCAAGCTCTAACCATGGGTAGTACAAGCACTAGTATTCACTGCTGGCTCAGAGCATTCCGGCAAGCTAGTTGCTGCAGCTAAGACTAGTAGCAATTTTTTTGGACTTGTTATTACATAAGTGTAATTTGATTATTCTATATGTATGTACGAGCAACTCGCTTTAAAGTCATCCATTTTGTTGGAACAGATACTAGTAGGAGGAAGACTCTAAATTGGGAGCAAAGGTACAATATCATTCTTGGAATCGCCAAGGAATATTGTATCTTCACGAAGACTCAAGCATAAGGATCATTCATCGTGATTTGAAAGCTAATAACATCTTGCTGGATGAAAACATGAACCCTAAAATTGCAGACTTCGGATTGGCAAGGCTGCTAGGAAGAGGTCATACTCAGACCAAGACAGCTAGTGTGGTTGGAACATAGTAAGCTCATACACATAACTAAAACTTGGAACACCATATATCATATTTGGCAAAACTCTAAGCTTCTAGTTCTAGAGTTTAGACCTAATTGCTAATCTTCTACAGCGGGTATATGGCACCGGAGTATGCAGTATTTGGAAATGTTTCACCCAAGATCGATATTTTCAGCTTCGGTGTTTTGGTTCTGGAAATTGTAGCCGGGAGAAGGAATAGCAGTTCGGACGACCCTGACAGTGCGCTGAATCTCCTAAGTGATGTAAGTCGTATTTTCAGGTTACTTGATAATCTGAAGACACTCTTAACCACAAAATTTGATTGGAAACATCTGACAGGTATGGAATTGCTGGACTATGGGGAGATCATTACAGCTGATTGACCGATCACTTGATGTGTATTCCAAGAGCAAAGTATTGCGATGCATCCACATCGGTCTTCATTGTGTCCAAAAGGATCCAGATGACAGACCGATCATATCTTCAGTTGTTCTCATGCTAACCAGACGCAGAATAAAACTCCAGCCACCGCGACAACCGGCGTTCTTCTTTGGGAGAGACCTCCGCCGGGCGCGGAGGGGTAGAGGAAGAAAAGCAAAGCGAGGAGGAGGATCGAGTAGGCGGGCGGAGAAGCGGCGGAGGCATGCGATGTGAGAGGTGGTGCTCACGAGGAGGTTGAGGAGATGGGGCGTCGGCGGTTTGACTGCGGTGAGGCCGGGGGTTAGCGATCGCTGCGTGGGGAGGTGGATGATCGACGGCGCGGACTAAACTTCAGAATTATAGTAGTTAAGATGATATAACAAGTGCATGATATATCATCACTTTTTTTAACCTTAGGGAGGGTTATGCCTCTTGCCCCTGTTGAACTACAATATAGTTGTGAAACTAAAATGGGATGATGCTCATCTCTCGTAAAAGGTTTCCAACTTTTACGTGGAAACTCGAAACAGGGTAGATCCTTTGAATACAAAAAAGAAAAATTGTACCACTTTTATCATTGACCAATAGTGTCCTTAATTTTATGCTTTTTTCAAATTTTTAATAGCCCCAAAAGACAAGCGATGAGCAAAAGCGTAGGATCCAGAAGACTGAACATGCTCTTAAAATTGCTGAGGTTTGTGACATATGTAACTACTGTGATCAAGGATCAAAAACCCGGTACCGGATAAAATACCGTCCGGCGCCATTTCTCCGTTACCGACCGGTAACCGGAAATCCCGGAAAAAACCCGGCCGAAGTTTGAAAACTGAAATTTGAATTTGCTTAAAAACCGGCCGAAATTTGAATTTGCTAAACCGGAAAAAAACCGGCCGATTTTCTAAATCCCGCACCCAAACCGCCGGGATTTCTATCCATGACTGTGACTCTTCAATCTTTTGTTTCTCATGTTTGTAGGAGCGATGAGGTGCGATTAAAAACAACAATATCAAGAGAGCTGAAAGAGGTAAATGTTGTAATGAACCTTTGATCTATTCCAAAGGGCCAAAGGCCAATATAAACATGTTACAGGTGTAGGTAAATATGCAAAGATCACCCTATACAAGAGACAAATGCACGGATTTCATCGCAACGCATGTGCACCCTGCAAGCCCAAAGGGGAGACTAAGGGACATGTAATCATCGAAGGGACATGTAATCAACGCTGAGAGAGGCACAAGTGATCTTTGCATAAATTTGAGCAAAATTATCATCGAAGATCTTTCTATAATCTAATAAATTTATGGATGTTAACTATCTATGATACACGTAATGC
>JAYEVD010000442.1:0-87754 GCA_036346405.1 Phyllostachys edulis | reverse complement strand
TTTGTTTTTCTATTGCAATACTTGACTCTTCCAACTCAACTCTTACACTGCTTGCTCACGTTCTGTTACAAGGTGCTAGACCCAGCTTTATACACGCACAACTCCGTGACATCAAGGACTACTCGGACTCCATCTAAGAAACGAAAACAGCACGTACAACTTCGACTCGATTTCTACTTGAACCGGATTCGGACACGGTAAGCAATAAACAAAGATTATCTAACAAACCATGCGTGCGTGTATCTGGTTAGTTCTAATTAATAGCTCATGATCAATATGCATGTGCAGCTGATCGATCAGTACACGTTGGGATAGTAGAAGCTTACAGTCCAGTCGAGAATGCCAGCTCCTCCCGCAGCATAGTTCACCCCTGTACTGGCAGCGCTCAGGACCAAAGAGATGGGGCGTGGCCCCAGCGACAGATAAGCCGGAGGGCTCTCCTTCAAACCCAGAGTCATTGCTGCATATATACATGTACGCACGCGCAAAATATATCAGCAAGTTACATATATACACTCCTATATATGGGCATACTAGATAGATATATATGTATGTATGCGTACCGACGAAGTCGGCGATGTTGTAGCCGTTGCTGAAGCGTCCGGTTGCCTTGCAGCCCGGGAAGTCGACGCCGTACCAGGGCACCTTGCTGACGTAGTTGTTGCCGACGTCCAGCGCCGAGTCGCCGAACACGTACATCGCCGGCACCTGCCGTACGATCCTACTCGGCTGGACAGTGCCGGCACCGGCGCCAGCACCGAGGATGGATATCATCGCAACAAGGCTAACAAGTACAAGACCTTTCGCCTTCATGGCCAAGCTGCACCCCATATCTACGATCGATCTCTGTACGACGTACGTACAGCCTACAGATAGCTAGTTGTGCTCGATATATATCGCGCTTTGTAAGTTGATGGCAAGGGGGGCAGCTACTTATAGGCAGAGTGTTGGAATTTTTCTCGTTTTCGCTTCGGTTTTTTCCTCCAGAGGATCCCTCTTCCCAGAGATGCACTCAGCTTCCTGATGTTGATGTGCTCTCAACTTCTCTGTGGGACCCGCTGGACAAGCCTTGTCTTCCGTTGATGGATGTATTCACGTGACGTAGCCTTGTGGCAAAAGCAGTGCCTCTGCTCTGTTGTGAAGTCTTCACGTGATACACGTCTTCTTTCTTCGTGCGTAGCTGCGCCTCGCCTTCGGTTGTCTACCGGCTGGAGAAAACACGCCCAGAACAAAAACGAAACAACACAGAGAAGAGCACACAATCTTTGTTTCGGGAGAACACTGCTCTTTTGGCCTTTTTATTTCTTCTCACCCCACAACTTATTACAAGAATGCTATCTCCTCGGACTCAGCATAAGTATACTACTCGAACTTGTTCTAGTAAAATAATCGGACTCAAACTCTTACAAAAAAACTAACAGCAATTACTACTGAAAAACAAGATTAAATCCATCAATTACCCCTTAATCTTATTTCTTCATCTTGATCACGCCCAATCTTCTCTCTTTCTTGCTTTTCTTTTTCTTGTCATTAATTTTCGAGCATCACTTTTTTTCTCTTGCTCATTGTTCTCTGCAATGCCGATCTGAATCCTTCAACTTTTATTCCCTCGTTGCTGAAATAACTTGGAGCTAGCGTCATTGCTTCTTACCTTTGGTGCATGCGATTGGAGCTCCCGGCCAAGGGACACGCCACCCGGCCTCGATGCTAGCATTGCCACCCATTGGCTCATAATCTCTCGACCATTCGTAATCTTTTCTCTATAAAGTCTCCAAGTAGTGGTGCTTGTGCCTTTAAAACGGCATCTATATATATATATATATATATATATATATATATATATATATATATATATATATATATATATATATATATATATATATATATATTCGTAGTCTCACCCACTTTCGGAGGGTCATCGCCTACTTATAAGCACAGAGCACGTATGTTTTCAACTCTACCAACTCCTGGTCTTATAATGGAATAGGAATGTGTTGCAATCAAGATGCGACTTGAAGAGGTTGAATAGACGTCACAAAAACGATCTTTTCAAAATCTTTTGCCTCAAGATGTTTAAAGTTCTTTCACTCCAATAGTTATGTGTAGTTATGAAGATCGAGATAATCATTCAAATAAGATCCAATCAACAAAACGATCAACCTGTTGGTCGGACCGATGAATAGTGGCAATGACCGACGAATAGTGCGAAATGCACCCGATTAGAACTGTCTTGGTCGACCGATGAACAGTAAAATCAGCATAAAAATGAATTTCAGTAGGATTTCAAAATCGCAAATTGATCCAACTTTTGATTGACAACTCTAAACTTCATGAAACTTAAAACATACATTCTCTAAGATGTCGAATCTATTCCAATCAAAGATCGTGAGGATTATTGCCAAAGTTCTAACATTTTTCCGTTTGAGTGAAGGTTGCTTCAAAATCAAAGCCAAATCTGAAAATGGTGATCAAGAGAATTTCGTAGGAGGAATCAATTCAGATGGCTAAGAATGGTCTCCCATACGCCCTAGCACCCTCAATCACATGAAGAATCAAGCCAAAAGCCCTCAAGAGCAAAACCCTAAAATCACCCTTTCTTTCACTAAAACTACACAAAATCAAACTTTGATCCAAAAGTTTGCTCGTAGGTGGATGATGATCAAGATAATCAAAGACATAATATCTATCACGTCCTAGCAAGCAATATCACAAAGAATATTCCAAATAAAAACCTAAGAAACACCAAAAACCCTAAAGGCATTAAAGAGAGAGCAAGAATAAGATAGAACTCATCTTAGGGCAAATCTTGCATAGATTTATTAGAGATTGTATGTTTACAGACTACTCCACCACAGAGGACAAAAGCTCAACACTTGAGTACTCAATCAATCCATCTCTCATGAACCCTAGCCTCTCCACTTTCTTACGCTATTCCTAAATAACAAATTAAGGTTTCTAGGCTACAAGGGTTGGGAGGTGCACAACCAGACCGCCCTCTTTTTATAGTGGAGACTAGCTCTAGAGAAACATCCCAAAATGGCACTGTTAAACCCACACATAAACAAGGTTTCACTCACGACGCTTCTCAAAGAGTCATCTTCACCTTCTCCCCCTCTCTTCGTGCGCTGCCTTGCGTAGTTTCTTCAAGGCTAAGAAGGTGGTTTTGCACACCATCACTTTTTCGGTATAGGGTAATTTCCCAAAATGCTCATCTCTTGACCTTTGGCGATTCTTTAGCCTCAAGCATCTCCCATGCTCTGTCATCGTCTATGTGGCCCCAATGACTTCCCACAAAGCCTCTCATGTATTCGGATCCCACTGAACCGTCATCGCTTGCAATTGGAACTAAGTCACTTGGCGCACCATGTCTCACCATAATGCCGGCTTCCTTGATCGTTGAGGACCTCGGCCTCCTCTGAGCCTAATCCAGATCTCAACTCCTCCTAAGTCTAGTCCCATTCCACCTTGTCGCTGCCCATCATGTTCATCACCGGTAGCTTCCACTCAAGTTACTTGTCTTCTCGACTTGTCACTACCTCGCTAGCCTCAATCATCTTCCCAGCACCACCTCGATCGTTCGAACCTCGGCTCTCCTAACCTAGTCCCGATCTAGTCCGCCTCATCATGACCTAGCTCTAGTGTCCTACAACCATCACAAACAAGCAAACCGTTACGCAACACCGCACGATCACGCACAATCATCGATTCACATAATTGATGAGGCATGAGCACATACCTTCACAAGGCCTTTGCTCAAACTTCGCCTTTTATGGTTCTTGTTCATCTTGCGCTATGCTTGAGTTCAACCATCTCATCCGCATCCACGACCGTTTTGGAATTTGGTTCTCCTAACCAAGTTCAGGTCCTCCTCGCCGTTGACCACAGTTGACTCTAAGCCACATGCACAACAATAGACCAAACAACCATTTTCGACACAAGTTCTCCGCAACTTGACCCACATTAGTCCAAAACATGCATCATGCAACATCTATGCAATGAAACTCACGACTTTGATATAACCCATGAAATTCACCGCCATCCCGGCGTGTAAACACTACTTGGCTAGTCAAACTGCCACCCTTGACCGATCTGAGCGCTAGCTTCATGGAGATCTTGCCCATCTTACGGTTGCAATAACCAAATCCACGAAAGATATGTACAACTCCAGTCTTGAAACCTGCAAGGGATATCTTGATTCGAGCAAAACAAGTGTTCAAGATGTACTGCGACGTACGTACTGTGAGCAGTTAGGCATCAAGCCTGGATAGGCAACAGTAGCTAGCTGAACATGCTGTCTGCTTTGGAAGATGAGTGTGACCCACTGCTCTGAGCTTTTCAGCTAGCCTCCGAAGCGAAACTTGGAGCAGACTGCTCAGCCCCCTTTGGTGCCGTACTATCGGGCACCAAGTCTCTTTCTTCCACCCTTGACGTTTGATGTAGGTGTACACGAACGGTGATTGATCAACTTGCAGCTAGATGTACAGATCGATGGTTGTCGTGTCTCGCTGATTGCTTACTGCTTACCACAATATAAAGCGATGAACATTCTTGCACAGTGGTGCTACTACTGCCCAGCCCGCATCTATGGCTTTATGGACACCAGTTCATTGGCCAAAACTGCTAGTACCTATGAATTCAACATGCCGGGGCCCTCAGTTGTCAGGCACAAATATAGCGACATGACAGCTCTTGAAGTTGATATCGGAATGATGCGAAGGTATAGGTAAACAATCTTATTATTTTTAAGTCGTCTGAAATTTTTTTTAAGTTTAAATTATTTATTGTGACTATTGAATTTATATAGAGATTAGTATTTTATATGATTAGATATTGATCTAATGGATAAAAAAGATAACGATATCTTAAGAAAATTTCATCCTTATAAATAGACAGTCTCATAGGTAAAATGGTTTCTTTGTTTTGGTGGACAGTAGTTACCATCTAAAGCTCGTCCACGTAACCATCTGAAGGCTTTATAGTTTATAAATATCAGATTGGTCAGTTATAGCTATATTTGGCGCATATGGTCCATGTCAGCATAGCAACATGTATAATTAATTTAAGTACAGTGATATCTCTTGAAATGGAGACATATGAATATTGGATCATATACGCCCCCAATGAAAAAGGTCATTCTCACATTGGTTATGTCAAAATCCTCGTCACCTGGCCCACCATTTATCTTTGCAAATTTGATGAGCTTTTCTTTCAATTGAAGTCAACTTTTCTAGAGAGTGATGAACGAATATCTGAAAGACCTCACGACAATGCGTATTATTTAACCTATTTTTGTTTAACGGTACATATGCTCCTACACTTGCGCGGTCACATGGCCTTCCACGCCCGTCCGTTTGAAGCACGGAATTTTCACACGATTCCCATAGAAATTATCTTATTCCTTACCAAATTATGGTTATATATTAGCAGCAAATGCGAACAAATCGGTGGAGAGGTGACCCAGGGCACAAGCTTCACGATGGCATCGGTTGTCGTCGTCTCGACATGACTTGAAGAAAACCGGCACATCAATCAAGCCAGGGTGTGCGTCGGTGCGTGGACAAAGTCGTTGCATGGAAACAAAAAGCAACCCAAACAACTCGATCACCTTCCCAGACAGACAAAATCGTTGTAGCACATGGGAAAAACCTTCCTGTCATCCTGTGTACCACGTACTCTGATTTACGACACAACAACACTCCAAAAGCAAAAGTCGTGCTTTCTCTTTCTCCCTAAGAAATCCCGACGACGACAACATCTTGAAAACTCTCGCGGCCGATGCAGATGTCCATGCGATGAGGCAGGCCGACGACGCAGAAGAATGCTAAAAGTATGCAGCCCAGTGCCATTTGAACAGTACGACTTTGCTCCATATGATTGCATCAGACTTGGAGTATTTCCCTACAGAGTCGTCGAGAATTCTAACACCATAATAGTCCTCTTAATCAAGGCACCGGGGAGAGAATACGAGAGTTGAACAGAACTCTGAACCGTTAAACTTGCTGCCGTATCTATTTATTTTTTTTCCCTTGGCAAAAGCAAAAGAAAACAAGAGAAAGCAACATCATACATTGAAAATGCAAGAATGCACATGCACCCACTATCACAACCATCTACTTTTGCCTCGAGATTCGTGCACACTATTCCCCTCTCCTCTCTGCCCCCCTCTCTCTTCATCTCCTCTATTTCCCTCTCTATCTCGTCCTCCCGATGGCTCTTACTGCATGCGCCAGCCTCGATCTGAATCTGTGGCGAAAGCCGGACTACTACTTAAAAGGCTAATACTTGACGCCTCATCACAGACGTTTCTTAGAGTTAGTGATTTCAAGTCATGGTAAAATTAGTGATTTCAAGTCATGATAAAATTAGTGATATCAAGTCATGGTAAAATCCGAGTGTTAGTGATTTCAAGTCATGGTAAAATCAGAGGTACTTATCATAGACGGTTTTTAATATAAATCGTCTGTGATATTAGCTCATCACAGATGGATTTTTGTTTGGAATCACCTGTGATTCGTGGAAATTTTTGAACGTTTGCGCGGGAGGCGAAGTGTGTTTGACGTTGTCCTTATATATTATACCCACCCCCGCCTTGTCTTCCATCAGTTTCTCCCTCTCCCCTCCCCACGCAGAGCTCGCGATCGCCTCGATTCCCTGCGGTTCGGCGAAGACACACCGATCATTTCCGCGGCGCCTCCGATGAAGCGAGAACCGTGGCTTCGACAAGATCTGCTAGAATCGTGGCCGTCCCCCATCTTGGCCTCAGGTGATCACGAAGTTTTGCCCATAAATCCCCATCCAGATTTCCTTCTCACTTTGATTTCATTCCCTCCATCATGTCAAATTTCGTTCTCAGTGAGGACCCCCATTTGTGGTCGGCAAGGGAGGCCGATTCGGTTCGAGATGGACACCTCTACTTGACCTTGTCCTCGTCAGAGAGTGAGCCATTGATTGAGAGAGAGAGAGACAAAGAGAGAGAGACAGAGACAGAGAGAGTATCTTTTAATTACCTTCTTGCAAACTATCGAAAGAGCATATGGAAACTACTATCCAAAGAATTGATTAGTTTGGCTCAAAATTCGATTTTTTCTTTTGCAATAGGGAAAAACTATCACGCATTTATTAGTCTATTTTCACGCAGCGATTCTTGTTCGGAAGCGTCAGTGATAGCCGACTATCACGAGATGGTTCTTGTTCAAAGCTGTCAGTGATAGCTTTTTTCTGAGCGGTTAAAAACCATCATGATGACCTCGTAGTATCATCGACCAGAAGTTAGACGGTTCAAAAATCGCCTCGTAGTAATGATTTTGAATAAATGCAGAATGACCTTTTCTATAGTAGTGGGATCCGCCATGTGGCCCCTGGCTTGGCTTTTTAGCGGGCTGGCGTGCGCGCACGACGTGGCTCCAGGTGGCAGAGGCATTGTGGTCGGCGGAGACAAAGGACGACAGAGGCACGGCGAGTCAGCTCCAAGGGACAGCACAGTTCCGGGCTGGCGGTGCGGGGGCGAGCCGGGAGAGAGCCGCCAGCTCGGAGAGAGGGGGAGAGAGAGAGGAAAAGAAGAGGGAGAAGGAGGGGTGCGAATCTCAAAGCAAAATAGAGGGAGAGGATAGTGGGTGTATGTGCATGTAGAATGTCCATTCTCAGCGTACATGTGTAACAAGCAAACTTCAGCTTTTTGGTTCATGGATCTTGTCTCGATCGATGCCCCAGATGGTCTACAAAATTAGGTACTTGCCCCTTGCCTTGCATTTGCAGCTGAAAGCTGCTGGTGATCTCAACCTGAGCAATCTGCTTCTCTAAGCTATCTTGCCCGAAAGGTATCCACAACTACGTACAACCAGAGAGCTCAGGGGTCGCTGTTTCACCCAGATATGTTAAAAGCAATGAATTATCCCCGTGTAATTGTCAGTTGGTCCACTCCCTTATCAGAATTTGACCGGTCAAAACAGAATTGCCTCCAATTCCAAATGTTTATCACACCGGCCTGTGGGCCAGTAAAAAGCCGGTCCCACATGTTCAGTGTCAAGGATGCAATTTTTGGTGCTCCGTTTTTCTCAAGTGCACGTTTCCTCATGACAGATGAGAGGATGCACAATGCATTTTCAAGTGCCAAGTGGGTTGGTAGACATCAACATCAAAGCATCAGGGAACAAAAATCAAAACAAAAAGAAGATGCAGACTCGCGGCCAAAGATGCTATTAGTACTAATTCTCTCTAGATTTGCACTAGTAGTCTAGTACTACCATAAAATCAAAACAACGTGTGCTGTGACAAAAACACATTGTTACATTACAGATCTTGATGTAGTAAACAAGTGTTGTCACGCTACTCTTCTTGACGTGATAGGATTTAGCTTAAAAACGGACGCGTGCAAAGAGATCAGTAGCGTGACAGCACGGTTTGTCCACGTCGCGGTTGGTAGCGTGACAGCACAGTTTAATCTTACTATGACCTGTTGCATAACTAATGAGATCATAATTAAAAATAAAATTAGAAAGAGACTATATATTAAATAATTTTTGAAAAAATTAAAAAATAAAAAAGCTCCAAAGATGGTATGGCAGGTGACATTGATTATTTTGCTACGTGTAAACCTCGAATAAAAACAACAAAGTAACGACCAAATATAGCGATCTGACATTGGGTGGTTGGTGCACATTTTGAATGGTACCAACCAAATTATAATATAAAATTATTCTTTTGGAAACGTCGAATTGAAGTTGTTTGTTTAGGGCTAAGTCGAAAGCTTATTAGTGACGCATCTTGTACTCCATTATTTAAATATCGGGCAATTTTATGCCTCTCCCGGCTCTCAAAATGCACTTCAATCTTCTGTCAAGGAACCAATGGGGCGTATAGCTAGAGCTCGGACTTAGGTTGGGCTTTTCTGGACTGGTCTGAAGTACGGTCGACACGGCACAGTCTAAGCACGGCACGCATCCGGATCGGGCCGGTACGGCACGAACGCCGGACTGGGCCTGAGAACGCGGTCCGTTGGGCGGCACAGCCATTTGGGCCATGCTTGGGCCGACCTGGCACGAAAGAAGCCCAATCAGCCAATCCCTCCCCTAGCCTAGCCCAATCCCATTCTGTCCCCCCCCCCCACCCCCGGCCTGGCCCAACCCAACCCCACTTCCCCATCCTGGCTAATCCTATCTCCACCCCAATCCCACACACCGCCTCCACCCTCAATTTTTCTCCCTCCCCAAGCGCCGCTTTCCTTCCTCCCTCTCGGCTCTCTCCTCCCCACACGCCTCCCTCCTTCTTGGCTCCTCCTCACGCCTCCTCCCCATGTGCCTTCCTCCCTTCCGGCTCCCCCCCACGCTCCTCTAGCCCGGCCCTCCTTCAACTCCTCCAGCCGCCTTCCTCCCTCCCCACGTGTTGCCGGCCACGTCTCCTCCTTCCACACTTTCGCCACGGCCAGCCACCCTCCCTCCTCACCGCCACTCTGCCTTCTTCTTCTGGCGGGCGATCACATCTTCGAGACGCGGTCCTCGTCATCGTCAACATTGCCACTCGCTTAGGGCCAGGCCTGGGCCGGCATGGCACGGCAGCGGCTCATCGTGCCTTGGGCCGTGCTTGAGCCTCGTCGGAGGCGAGTCGTATTCAACCAATACTACTCGAAGCACATAAAGCTTGTTTGTTGTAGACCACCAAACACATGATTGAGAGGCAACTAGGCAGCCCAGTTGTTGCAATTCAGAAATCAAGACAACCTTCTGTCAAATCATACGCAGTCCGATTTGCTGGCAAACATGACAAACGAAAAATATCAGTACTAAAATATGGAGCAACGAGTAGTACTAGCTTTTTTTTGTGATACAATGAATTTTCTCTACGTGAATGCAAATCCAATATCACGACGATCTCGAAAAGTTGTCCTTTGAACGAGACGATCCTAGATTGCCTCTATATTTTTTTTGAGTAATCTGTAGTACAACACTAACTACGAGCTTGCAAAACATTTGTTTGCTTTACGTATGGATGGAGGTGGGAGTCCGACAAGCACGGCACAGGCATGACGGGTTGCGGGCCGTGGTAGGCCACGAGACTGCACAACCGATTTCTCGTCATCTTTGTGCTAGCACGGATAGTCGCGGCGAGGTCCAAGACAAGACGTTGGCTCACCGCGTGATGCCGTCGGGCCGTGTCGGCCTGACGGGCACGACCACGGCGCCAGAGCTCAGCGCGGAGGAGGAGGCGATCTGCAGCGTTTGCGCCACCAGGCGAGGGATGGCGAGTGGTGGCGGCCGAGAGGCAAAGGATGTGCATCGAATGGAGGCAAGGGACGGGAGAGGCGCTGTCGGTGGAGCATGCGAAGAGGCTGGCGCGCAGGGCTGCAGCCTCCTGGCGGTTGCGCGAGGGGAGGAGGGTGCGAAGGTGAATCCCATGTCGAGAGGAGGGTATAGACGCCGGAGGAGCACCGATGCCGGGAAGGGCATGGGCATGGAGCCAAAGGGAGGCGAGGGTCGGGGCACTCAAGGCGCGCCACTAGCGCTAAGAGGTGAAGCGGCTTGGACAGAGGAGGGGAAGAGATGTAGGTTAAGGGGAGATTAGGGAAGAAGAAGAAGAAGAAGAGAGAGAGAGAGAGAGAGAGAGAGAGAGAGAGAGAGAGAGAGGGAAGGAAAAGCTTAAGGGAAGAAGAAAAGAAAGAAAGGGAAGGAAAGGAAAGGAAAAGGAAGAAAAGGAAGAAAGAAAAGAAAAGGAAGGGAAAAGAAAAAAAAATGAGAGAAAAGAAAGAAAGGAAAAGAAAGAAAGAAACCGGAAAGGAACAAAAGGAAGAAGGGAAAGAAAAGAAAGGGAAAAAAGAAAAGAAAATGTCGTGGTGAAAGGAAAGAAAATAAATAAAAAAATAAATAAAGGGAAAAAAGAAAAAAAAATATTATCAGATCAATTTCATCGGACTAACGAGAACTTTATCATTGGAAGCTCGATCTAATCTTTTATGGCACTTGTAAAGATGGTTGAGATTCTTTTTTTAGAGGAAGATGGTTGATATTCTTGTGAGCTTCATCTTTGTTGATCAAATGGATGTCTTGTGTATTACAAATGACACTACTTGTATCGTTTGTATTCACTATATATATAGAAGATATGCATGTCGCCCAATGGTGCGACGGTTCCCCAAACCAATCTCTCTCTTTCTACCGCTCTCGGTTTCCAAGGAGTCACAGTCTAACTAACTTATAGCTTTTCCCTAAGTTCATTACCTAATTTTGCATTCCGCTTCATAGGGAGGCCAAATAGAAAAATTCGGAACATTGTTAGCCACTGAAAACTACCATGGTGCGTAGGTTTTGCAAAAGCTAAAGGTCCAACAAGGCAACAACTAAGATTGCAATACAGAGGGTATATATATTTGCCTTTGCAAACAATTTATGAAACCTATGTTTGAAAAGTTTCAACGTTACCTCTTCAATTCATTTGCTAGTGCTTTATCTTGCAATTGATTTGAGTTTATGATTATTTGTCCTCATTATTTATAATTGTATGCCTCCACCGTTTATTGTTTAACACTATCTTGCTAAACTAATCGTGGTAGCCTACTATACACTAATTGACTTAATTATCTTAATGACCTAATCAATACATAATTGACATGTCATCAACTAGTTAAATTCTAATTACTTATTCAAAGGAATGGGCCCATTGTCATTGATATTTATATTTTCACATCACTCCTAATTGATGTTATCCTTTAAGTTAGATGCTATTAACACACTAATCATTACCATTTAATTTCTTGGTTTATACACTAATTAATGCTTATTGAAAATGTAATTTGCTAAATGTATATCTATTGACAAATTTTAACTGACTAACTAATTATGTGGGGTCCACTGCCAGTCACTCATATTCATCCATAGAGAGAGAGAGAGAGAGAGAAAGGAGGTAGGGCCAAACAGGGGAGGGAACCATGGTGGCGGTGGAGGCACAATGTCGGGGAAGGAGTCCATGGCGGCGACTGAGGCTAGCAAAAATGGAACACTTAGGGGGAGGCGAGTCCAGTGGGTGGTGGTGGCATGACCGGAGACGTTCTGTGGGGGTGCAGCGGCGGCGTATGGCGGTTGAGCACGAGGAAGGAGATGGGGGCGGCGGTGCTCGGGTAGCAGAGGGAGGAGAATAGAGGGAGCATGAGCACCAGAGAGGTGAGGGTATGGAGGCCGGGGGGAACCAAGGCGGTCTGACGACGAGTACCTAGGGCGGCGCGGGTGGTCCACCGTAGGGGCGACGACCAGGTAAGGGATACTTCAACTCCGATGATTGGGGAGGAGGAAGGAGGTGAGGGGGTGCTCTAGTAGGAGTGAATTGGGGAGGGGACTCACCGAGTAACAATGGAGACGGCGGCGGTGACTTTTGACCGAAGAAGAGGAAAATGACGGCGCCAGCGATGTCCGGTGGAGGACTCCTAAAATGGGGTTAGGGGTTTTGCACGGCATGCCCGGTTACACAAGGTGACGCGGGCGCATGGGAGAAGCGGCGTCGCGGGGGCTTAGCGTCCGCTTGCCCGTCTTGAAGCTTGGCGAGCCTGGCACAACCCAACTGGTGTGTCATGCCGCGCCGCCGGCGTGCCCGTTCTCGGGCCTGACCCGGACGTTCAGTGTCGTGTTGGCGGCCGCCACGTGGCATGCCGTCTGCGTGTTTGGGCCGTGCCATGCCGATCGTGCCTCGAGCGGCCGAAAGGGCACATTAACTCGGTCTCGTATGGATCCTCATACACTACTACAAAAGGTTAATACTGGACGCCTCATCACAGAAGGTTTACCAAAACCGTTAGTATTAAATGCAATCACAGACGGTTTTAGTTTAGCGACCGTCTGTGTTACTGGCTGCGCTAAGAACCGTTTGTGAAGAGGTTAATATCACAGACCGTTCATGTTGAAAACCGTTTGTGAAGTATCATAGATGGTTGTTTCTTAAAACCATCTGTGATACTTCCGTCTACTCATCACAAACGGTTCGTATTAAAAACCGTCTGTGATAATTTCACTTATAGTAGACGACGACCTCATAGATCCGCACTCGCCTCTTAAATTCTAGATATGTTCTCACGAGTTCTTTGCTTTGAGGAGGTGTGACTTTGAGGCGATTTGGTGAAAGGAGACCATAGATTTGGGAAGAGATTGTAGATCCATTTGTTCTTGACTATCTATGGTTAGTAATTTATTCCTAATTGTATTATATTCTAGATCTAGCTTGGTAAAGGGAGAATTGAAGATTGTTTAGATCTAGCTTGATGTAGAGAGAATATTATTTACATCTAGCATGGTTTAGGGTTTAGCCAATTCATAGTCTATTTCTACTTAATTCAATTTAATTAATTCTTTCTACATATAGCTACTTTAGATCATATATAGTATACTAATTAATTAATTCAATATTTAACACTAAATTGTTTTATGCGTAGCGTAGTTTGACCGAAGCTGGATGTACACTGAGAACCGTGTGAGTGAAGAGTGTATTAATGGCGTGTCTACTTTTACAAAAGCTGCCGATGAGGATATGTTGAATAAGAGGGTGGAATATATGTATTGTCCATGCTTTGACTACGAGAATCGAAAGATGTTTAAGAACCGAGCACAGATCGTGGCACACTTGATTCGAAGGGGTTTCAAAAAGGGGTATACATGTTGGACCAGTCACAGTGAAGAGCAGATTATACAGGAAGGTAGTAATAACGATATCACCGACGAAGTCATCGATATATCGCTAGATGATGTCGATTGTGATTCCGATTCGGATAGGCTGCAGGATGACAATCTAGATCAGATGCTTCGCGATGCGAAGGGAACTATGATGAGAGAGAGTATGTTAAATTCCGAGGCTTGATGGAGGACTCAGAGAAACCTTTGTTCACGTTCTGCAAGTCGATGTACACAAGGTGTCATCCGTGCTTGAACTGCTGAAATTAAAGGCAAGCCACGGTTGGTCTAACAAGAGTTTCACAGCGCTGTTAGGTCTCTTAGCGGATATGCTTTCGGAGGGAAACGAGTTATCCAAAACCACGTACAAAGCTAAGAAGATTCTTTGTCCATTGGGAATGGAAGTAGAAAGAATACATGCATGTCAGAACGACTGTATCCTCTACCGTAAAGAGTATGCAAACATACATGTATGTTCAGTGTGCAACGCATCTCGATACAAGCGTAAGAATCAATAAGATGATGGCGAGTGAATCGAGGTGAAGAAATGACCTCCTGCTAAGGTGACGTGGTATCTTCCTGTAATTCCGCATTTGAAGCGATTTTTTGCGAACCCAAAGAAGGGAAAACTGCTGCGTTGGCACTCGGAGGAGCGTAAGAAGGATGGAAAGCTAAGACACTCTGCTGATTCCGCCTAGTGGATCAACATCGATAGGAGGTTTGCAGACTTTAGTGTGGAACCGAGGAATATAAGGTTTGGATTGACGGATGGAATGAATCCTTTCGGTAACATGAGCAGTCGACATAGCACTTGGCCCATGACTCTTTGTATCTACATTCCTCCTTGGTTGTGTATGAAGCGAAAAATATTTTGCCGTCGATACTTATCCAAGGGCCGAAGCAACCTAAGAATGATATTGATGTGTACCTAGCACTATTGATGGAAGATCTAAAAATACTGTGGGTCGAAGGGTATGGGATCCGTACAAATGGGAGAACTTCACTTTACGCTCCTTGTTGTTTTGCACTATAAATGATTATTCTTCCCTTGCTAACCTATCGGGTCAGAGCACAAATGGGGCCAAAGCCTGTACTCACTGCTTAGATGATACCGAGATGTGTGGGTGAACCACTCACGCAAAACTGTGTACATGCGTCACCGTAGGTTCCTTCGGAGGTCTCACCCATACCACAAGATGAAGAAACAATTTGATAGAGAGAAGGAGAACAGTTCAGCTCCAAGACATTTAAGAGGAAAAGAGGTCTATAATATGGTTAAGGATCTAGATGTTGTGCTCAGAAAGAAACGTAAATCGAGGACCCGTGAGAAGAACATCTGGAAGAAGATATCAATATTTTGGGACTTACCTTATTGGGAGCACCTAAAAATTCGCCACTATATCGACGTCATACATGTAGAGAAGAATGTATTTGACAACTTGATCGGCCTCTTCTTGAACATTCATGACAAAACAAAGGATGGTTGATATGGACATCAGACCTGAGTTAGCTCCGGTAAAGACCTATAAAGGACAAACGTACCTTCCCCCTGCTTATTACACTCTATCCAAGGCCGAGAGAACTGAACTATGCCAATACTTGCATGGTGTGAAAGTTCCGTCTGGTTACTTCGCCAACATGAAGAAACTTGTTTCGATGGAATATTTGAAGTTAATTGGTATGAAGTCTCATGATTGTCATGTGCTGATGACACAGATGCTCCCTGTTGCAATTAAAAGTATTTTGTCGATCAAGGTCCGAGAGACAATCATGAGACTGTATTATTTCTTTAACACAATTGCTCAGAAGGTCATCGATCCCGAAGGACTAGATGCTCTGTAGGACGAGATGGTGACGACTCTATGTCATCTTGAGATGTATTTCTCTCCGTCATTTTTCGATATCCTAGTCCATCTCATTGTTCACATTGTGAGGGAGATAAATATGTGTTGGCTCGTGTTCCTACGTAGCATGCACCTGTTTGAGTGGTTCATGGGAATTCTCAAGTCCTATGAACGGAATTGATCTCGACCGGAGGGCAGCATCGTCAAAGTTTATGCAACTGAAGAGGTCATTGAGTTCTGCGTCGATTACATAGCTCAGATCAAACCGATAAGTGTGCCTCGATCGCGCCATGAGGGGAGGCTCGAGGGCATCAGAACCATCAGAAGAAAAGCAATCACTCCAAATAGGGATGCATATGCTTAAGCCCATCTCACGGTCTTGCAACACATGACTGTAGTGTTCCCGTATATCGACCAGCACAAGGATGTGCCGCAGCAACAAAATCTAGAGCGGCTGGATGTTTGGATCTTGAGACAGAACAACAGTCGGTTCAACTAATAGTTGAAGGAGCGACTCGCTAGGAGCCCGTCAAGTGATATGCTAACATGGCTGGCAAAAGGGTCAACATTTACAATTGTCACATGGCAAGGATACGACATAAATGGGTACACATTCTATACGCAGGCTCAGGATATAAAGAGCACTAACCAGAACAGTGGTGTCAGCATAAATGCATTCAGTACCGATGAGTTGACTATGGGTTTATAGAGGAGATTTGGGAGCTCGACAATATGCTTTTCAAGACCCTCCTGTTTCGGTGCCGTTGGGTTCATCTCCCACAGGTGAAGGACAACAAGTACGGTGTCACTACCGTAGACCTCGAACGTGTCGGATACAAAAACGAACCATCTGTACTCGCTAACCAAGTTGTTCAAGTCTTCTATGTAACCAACCTGGCAAATAAGAAGTGCCACGTAGTTCTTCATGGAAAAAGGATGATTGTCAGAGTTGAGAATGTAGTGGACAAGGAAGAATATAATCAATTTGATGAGTTGCCTCCTTTCGGAAACGACATAAAGGTCGAGGAAGAACAACATGACGAAACTAGCTACACATGCCTCGATCATCATGAAGGGCTAATTTTTAAAGAAAACAAGCAAGTGGAATGATGAATGGAATATTTATGGGTCATATGTCCTGAATTTGTATTTATGCATATGAGAATGTGTCATATGTGAATTTATGTCAGAGTTTCATATTGTATTTGTTTGATACTGCTTCTAGAATATTTTGAAAAGTGGTGTGGTGGGCTTGAGGTGAATGCTCTGTGATGGTGTTAGTTTTGTACTAAAATTAATAGGATCTCTAGTTCGGTTTTGAGCTCAAAAAGGATTGCTTGCTACGGTCATATTGTCTCTGTTGATTTTGTTCTTTCTGTGGTGCTCAATATGATCATTCTGGATAGTTATACTGTTGGTTCTTTTGTTAGCCGGATGGCTTTAGTACAGAAATCTATGATTTCCTGTGAGTTGCCTATTGGTCTGTTGCCTTATAGACTGGAGTAGTAATTTGTGTGATCCTTTGATGATCTTCTCGCTGATAGAAAGTATAAGTTTTGAACAATTGTGCATGAGATTAATTTTGTCAAATAAGTAAAGCATTATTAGAGCTCAAAGTCTGATTTCTAGTTATCTTATTCAGTTTGTGAGATTAATTTGGTCATTTAAATATTGCTAGAATTATGCTTTAATGTCATTTAAATATGTTGGATTTGCATTTATGTATATGAGAATGTGTCATATGTGAATTTGCATTTACCACAGACAATTATTTATTGGAACCGCCTATGATACGTATTTATTAGAGACGGTTATTTATTGGAATCGTCTGTGATATGTATTTATGTAACATCCCAACTGTATAATTAGGGTTTGTTCATATATAATTAAGGTGTAGAAATTAAAACTTTTTCTCACACCTTGAAAACCCCTAAACATTCATGTAATTCTTGTCCAAGAGTTGTGTAATCCAAAAACACAAAGCTCATGTTGACCAAAAGTCAAACTCCTTTTCCAATTATCTTAAATCTTGTGCCAAATATTTGGATTATATTCTCCTTGGTCCCAAAACTGATGTGGGACCCCTCTGAAAAATATCACAAGATGTAAAACTTGTTTGATAAATTTTGGAGGTAAAACAAAATCCTTGAACAACTTTCATGAATTTCTTGAGAAAAATGCATTGCATAATAACCTCTGGAAATTTTATGCAAGGTTAATCTCATTGTCAGCAAGCTCCAGTTAAAATTTCATCAAATTTGGAGTTCATTTGCTATCTCAAATAATTCTGCTAAGTTTCAATGTTAAAAACTAAATTTAAAGCCTACACTTGTTCTTGGGCTAGCCACTTTGCCAAGTGGTCCAGCCAACCGTGTCTGCACCCCCAAGCAGACCTCCTCTCCATTTGATCAGGTCGCACTGTTGGATTTACATCCAACCGCCACGACCTCCTCATGATCAACACCGCAAAGACCTCCTCGCCTCATCGAGGTCATAACCGCTCGATCAAAGATCCACGGTCATGACCTCCCCTGTGTGTTAAATCTCAAAACCTCCACGGGTTGTCAAACCACTTGACATCCCACCTTGTTGAGGTCGTAGCCCTTGGATCCAAGATCCATGGCCATGACCTCCCTCACTTTTTAAACTAAGCAAACCTCCCACCTAAGCGAGGTCGTGGCCTTGGATCGATCCAATGACCCACGACCTCCTCATATCAAGCGCTCCCAACCTCCCCTATCTCGTGTTGTGCACCGCTGGATTAAAAATCCACGGTCATGACCTCCTCCTTGTCTTATGCGCATCAGATCTCCCCGCGCACGTGAGGTCGTTGCCCTTAGATCTAAATCTAATGGCCATGACCTCCCTTGTGTGTTGCGCAAGCTCAGGACCTCCCCTGTCTTGATCACCACCGTTGGATCAAAATCCAAAGGTCTTGACCTCCCTCGCTTCACGCAAAGCCTCGACCTCCCTTTGGTTGTGTGCCCTTGGATTTAAATCCTAAGGCCATGACCTCCCTCATGCTCTTAAGTTCATGTGCGGTTAAGACCTCACAGAGGTCCAAGATTGGATGGAGATCCAACGCCTTGGACCTCCTAATCCCATTTTCCCACGTGCGCTTACACATTAAGAAATCGGAGGGCTCGACCTCCCATCCTTGATCGTGTGGCCGGGACCTCCTCCCGCTTATTTGAGCTGTAACGATTCAAAAACCACATCGGAGGGCCAGACCTCCCGTGGCTTATCCAACAGTCAACATGACCTCCCTGTTCTTCTCCTTCCTTGGTCACGCATGCGGGCCCCGAGCAAGTGAATTAATGCCCACCTGTCCTTTGTGTACTTATAACAACTCTTTCTCGACCCGCATTAAATGCGTCACCTTCCGCCTTCTTCCTCCACACACACATCACCATTTCACCCTCGTGTCTTGTCCAACCCCTTGAACCGAGCCATGGGCTAAGCTCACCATGAGCTTAACCCCACTGTGTGCCTGCTTCTCCCAAGTATAAAACCCCATTGGGTTCCTCCCTTAGCTTCTTTGGCACACTTCTAAGTGCTAAGCTTGCACCGTGTCATTTGAGCTTTCCTCTCCTCACCTCTTGGTCGCCATTGTTGAGAAGCTTGAAGCTCCTCGGTGGACAAGGGTCCCCGAGTTTTTCCTCCTTTTCTCCTTGCTTCCATTTGTGCCCTACCCTCTGGGACCAAGTCCTAACTTGATTCATTGGGCATTTGCAGAGAGGGACAAAGTGGAGCTTGGAGTCTGAAGCTTTGGCCGTGGAGCACCCTTCCTCCCCAAGACCGGTCCTCCCTTCCTCGACCTCCTCGGCACCTTAGGACCTCCAGTACTCATGATAGTCCTTTAGCGCTGGGCACCCGCATGTATGAGGTCGCGGAGCTTTAAATTGGGCACACGCTTGAATGGATGTCGCGCGAGCTTCCTTTTGCATTTTGGATTTTGCCGTGCTTGTCTTCGTTGTCCTCTCGGCTCGCCGGCGTTCAAAACCGTCGCCGCCCGTTGAGAGGAGGTCCATTGGAGTGCGCATGGTTATTGCGGACCAACGGTACCATTGATGTCGTCGGCGAGGTCTCGCATCATGGCGAGGACCATTTCTTCAAACCGGGTCTTTGTCGGACAAATCGGCGGCGCCGTTGTCATTTTAGGACAAAGATCCACCGCGATATCGCTCATCATGTGCTCAAATCATTGGAATCATTGGCATGTCTTAACTGCATTTAATCCTCCCCTTGCGCGCATTTAAGACCTCCGTGCGGACCTCCTCGTTGTCCCGCGCGCATTTATTCCATGTCCGGCGGCGTGGTCGTGAGCTCTGGGGCGTCCATGACCTCCTCCGAGGAGATCTGGAGCGTCCAAGACCTCCCTTGCGCTTATCGTGGCCGTCCGCATTCTCCTCGGAGGTGCGGACGTTAGGACCTCCCCAGTCATCTCGGTAGTGCTCACGACCTCCCGGGTAGATCTTGACCGTCAAGGTCCTCCCTCTGACGATCTGGACCATCAAAGTCCTCCTTGGAACATCTAGGCCGTCCCAGACCTCCCCCGTGAGGTCTTGACGATGTAGATCTTCCTCGGGGAGATCTTGGTAGTTTAGATCTTCCTTTGGAAGATCTCAACCGTTGAGGACCTCCCACGTGTGATCTGAGCCGCTTATGACCTCCCTTGTATTTCTGGTTTTAGGAATTCCAGTGAACTCTTAAGTATAAACTGAAATAAGGTATAAACTTTAGAATTTCATATCTTTTTCATTTTAAATCCAATTGAAGTCATTCGAATTGTGTTAGCTCTGTCTTGAACTTGACTTTAATCCAAAAATGATTGTAAGTTGAGTTCAGCTCCAGAGCACAGTTTTGCCATTAGGTTTTAAAACTCACTTTAAATACACACTCAAATTAATGCTTAATTTGTAAAATACATAACTAATGCTCTGTAGATTATTTTTGAGTGAATCCAACTTTGTTGGTTTCCTCTATTAATGAACTCCCTGTGAAAATTAGTTTTGAGCATGTTGCGGTTATAAAAATGACGACTTGTGCATTATAATTTTGTTCAAGTTCTTGTTTTTGAAAAATTGTAGAAAGTGCAATATAGCTCCAAATGGGATGAACTCAATTGTGTTATTCATCTCATGAGGTGCTGGCTTTGCAGTAAAAATCTCAGCATCACCACTTTTCTAGAAAATGTTGCCTCATAATTAAATTAGTGAATAGTGCGCTTTGGTATTTTTAGGTCGAGCAGAATTGATTTCATCATATCTTTTGCATTAAGAATCCAAATCAATTGGTTCTTGTTGCTAAATTCATGATAAATCATTGTCTTGCTTCTGTAGAAATTTCAGAGTTTTTGGAGTTCGTTTGCTGTGCTGTCCTTGATTACTTTCATCGTTCTTATCGGTTTTTATCGCTTTTCCGTTAGGTTTCGACATTTGTGGTGATCCCGAGAGTGACCCTCTGCCACAACTTGACCAGCCACAACAAGGCAAGCAGTTTGATCATTTCCATCATTGTCCCATTACTTTAAAGCTTAATATATTGTTTTACTTCTATGTATGCATGCTACTTTGTGTTAAATGTAAGCTAGCAATCCTATAGTTGCATAATATGTAGGAATTGTTTATCCTCTACTACCATGAGCCTAGGTTATTTGCTGTGGTTTGAGCTCGTTGGATGAGCTCTTATCACTTAGTAGTTCGTTTTCTCTTGCTTAGACATGCTTAGTAACGGTAGTAATGGGCGATCATCGACTTAGTCGATGGTCTTGATCACTCAAAACTGATTATTACTCCTATATGTCCAGCACTTGTGCTTTGATTAATTTGTAAAATCAAAAACTGAAAATAAAAGATTGATTTAGACTTGGGCATATTGGATGGATGGTGCGGTTTTGGAATGTGGTGGTATGCCCGGTCCCTAAGGACCGAAAGTACTTGGGTCACTAAGCCAAGCGCTTTTGCGTGCTAACCACACGAGGGGGATATGGGACCTCTCTTGGCTAAGTACTTTGGGAGGTGTTGATTATGAGCTGGTCGGTGGGTATGTTTTAACAAAATGTGTGTGTGTGGTGTTGGGAGGGAGCATTAGCAGACCGGTTAGGCTGCCTAATGTGTCCTTATCCCCGTGGGTTGCGGCTCGTAATCAGCATCATCCATTGGAAATGTCTCAGAGGACTTATCCGTGCAAGCATACCAAAGGTAGTGTGCTTAAAGGAAAGGCGGTCGATGTGTGGGTACATTGGTACACCCTGCGGGTTAAAACTATTGAATAGCCTCGCCCCAGGTTATGGACATGCTTGGTAAGGTCGTTCAAGACTAGACTACAACCTTTAATTAAAACTTGACATGGTTGGTATGAACGGGAGTTCATGCTATTGTTGTGGTGACTATTGGGTTAGTCACTTCGGAGTTGATCTTGTTGTTGTTACTATGTTATTATCTCGTTGTTATTTCAACAATTAAAATGCTTTGCCAAATTGCCTTCAATCTATTATGTTATTGCAAATGAAACTTGCTTTATGCTAAAATGAGTCCAAAGCCTCATCCACTTAAATAAAGCTTGCATGTAGCTATTTATAGTTCTGTTATCTCACACGTAAGTCTTGCGGAGTACTTTATGTACTCATCGCCGTGGTTGTGGCATTTTGTGGCTTTTGTTGCGGAGGAAGAAGGGAGCTCCTAGAGCCTCTCTTTTGTGCTACGTGTTGCGCCTTCTTGACGACTAGCTTGGCGGTCGGTCGATGCCTAGGGTTAAGGCACACCGATTGGCTTTGTGTTATAGCCATCTTTATGGCACTTTTGCTTCATTTGTTATCTTGTAGTTCTTGTTGTTATTTGGCCGAAGGCCCTCTTTTGTAATAACCTATTCCTTATTAATATTAACTTCGGTTTGTTGCTTATGTACTATGTGTTGTATGGAATTGATACATTCTTTTGTTGTGAGGTATGTATACTGCATTCGGGAGTATACATCTCTCGAGACCGGTTTATTTGGTTGATAATACTAGGTCAATTGGATGACTAAGTATTATGAGCTTAATAAATCCGTGCTCACAAAAGTTGGTATCGAGCCATATCGACCGTAGTAACGCAAGCTTGGTCTTTAGGGTATTTTGAAAACCTAATTTCAAAGTATCAAATGAGTTTTGAAAGCTTAAGGAGATTCTCATATTTTACTCCTCATCTATCTTAGCTTTCTCTTCTCATCTCCTCTAATTTGAGTTTTAAAAGTTGTTTTCCTCTCTTCCTTCTACAAAATAGTTGTTATCGATTAATGGGGTTTTGGGAATCAATGAGTTTGGCAAATTGAAGTGTTAGCTGCCCATCTACAAGGTTTTGAAGCTTCGGAATGGCCAATTTCGATGGAAGCTTGATGCAAAATCTGGACAGCAAGCGTCAATTTCCGGATAGCAAGCTCAAAGGTTCTAAATAGGGTAGAAAATGAGAGGTTAAATCAACTAAAATTTGTGGGAATAAAAGGGTAAGATGTGATACTAGTTAGCTAAGTATCTAACATTTATTTCGCTGCAATAACCTTGCTCTCTAATAGTCTTACATCTCATCTTACAATCTGATTTTTAATCTTCTCGATCAATTACTCGCTCATTCAATACGGGTTAGTTGAGTCGAGAAGTTGAGCCTTGCTTTTGGAGTTTCTTGGCTGTTTTTAGAGTCTTTTAGAAGTTTCTAAAGTTGATTTACTCGCTGTTTTGGCTTTCGGTTAGGGTGATATTCCATTCCCCTAGTCGATCGCTTTTGCTTTCTTTAAGGCTTTGTTTTCGGTCTAGTTGCTAACCAAATTTCATTGTAACAGGATGGCGGGACGACTTCGTAGCGCCCAAGGCGATTAGTTGTCCGACGAGGAGCTTCCTCCTCCTCCGACCATGGCCGAGGTTCTTTTCAGATCGAAGCAACCGCGGATGACAGAGAGTTCTCTTGACGCATCGCGCAACACCACCTTACACTTACGAGCTTGAGGATCCGGGCAAGGAACGCCCATCGGCCAGCGTGGAGGACTCGCGGAGTTTCTTCGTACTCGGCCCCTACCTTTTCCGGTCTCGAGGACTGCTCGATCACGACGATTGGCCGTCTGGTGGAGCGAAGTTCCGCATCGCGCATGCGAGGGAGCACGAGAAGGCGCTGCTCGATCGCACCAGCTTGAGGGTGCAGCTTTGTCATGGTGGGAGAGCTTTCTCGCCATGCAGCCCGCAGAACCACACCGTTTCTTGGGAGGAGTTTCAGATCGCCTTCCGTCGGGCTCACATCCTCGCGGCTTGATGGAGATCAAGAAGGGAGTTTCTTCTTGCTCAAGCAAGGGCGAGCTCACCATGGAGTATGTCTCTGAGTTCAACCATCTAGCTCGTTATGCTCACGAGGATGTGGCCACCGATATGGCTAAGGTGCCAAGTTCAGCGTGGCTTGTCCGAGGAGTCAAGGACAAGCTATCCATTGTCGACTTTCTGATTTCCAAACCTTGGTCGACAAGGCCATCGTCGCTGAGCATGCGGCTCGAGAGCTTATGGGCTCCTCGCAAGCGCAAGTGGGAGGCCCATAAGTCATCCAGGCGATTCCTCCGTCCCCCGCTTGGCGATCTCGAGTACTAGTCTCATTCTTGGCGCCCCGAGGTTACCTGCCTGTTCCTCATTCATCGCAGTCGTGTCTCATCCACGCACTGCGAAGTCGCCAGAGGCCCCTTAACCCGGCCGCCGGGTCACATGCTTCTCTTGCAACCGAAGGGGCATTATGCGAACCAATGCCCTAAGAAGAGAGAGCGCCCTTGTCCTAATGGAGGACGCGGGCGGGAGGTGGTGCATCTCAGACCGAAGATCATCCCGGCTACTCAAAGGCGTGGGTAGTGGTCGCGTCAACGCGCCACCGCAGAGGAGGCTCGGGAGGCACCCGACGCCGTGCTAGGTACACTTTCTTCGTTAACTCTCACCTACTCTTTCGTCTTGTTTGATTCAAGAGCATCTCATTCCTTTGTTTACGAGTCTTTTGTTTGCTGTTGGAGAGCTTCTTTTCTCTCCATTGTCGGTCCCGCTTCTCATTCGCTCTCTGGTTCGGAGTTGAGAGTGAATCGAGTGTAGGGATGTCCCTATCGAGATCGAAGGGTAGGTTTCTTAGCAAACCTTATCCTTCTCCATTCAAAGAAGTCTTGATGTGATTCTTGGCATGGATTGGTTGTCCCAACATGGGGCAAATCGATTGCGCCAGAAGCTCATCTCTATCTAGTCCCTCCCATGAAAGCTTTTCGCTACCGGTCGCTAGATCCGCATCTCTTCGCTTGAAGCGAAGCCGCTCTAGATATTAGCGAAGTCCCAACAGTTTGTGACTTCGTTGATATCTTTCCCGCAGATCTTCCAGGATGCCACCCGCTCGAGACCTCGAGTTTGTCATTGAGTTGGCTCCTGCATCGCCCCTATCTCAAAGAGGCCTTATCGGATGCCACCGAACGAGTTGGTGGAGTTGAAGAAGCGCTTAAGTGAGCTGCAAGAGAAGGGTTTCATTCGCCTAGCTCATCTCCTTGGGGTTGTCCAAGAATCTTCGTAAAGAAGAAGGGCGGATTTTATGCATATGCGTTGATTACCGCCCACTTAATGAAGTGATCAGAAAGAACAAGTATCCATTGCCCGCATTGATGATCTCTTCGATCAATTAACTGGAGCTCGAGTTTTCTCCAAGATTGATTTGAGAGTGGGATATCATCGAGTTCGGATTCGACCCGAGGATATTCCAAAACGACAGCGTTCTCTACTCGCTTCACGGCTTGTACGAGTACACCGTCATGTCATTCGCTTAACCAATGCTCCCGCTTTGTTCATGAACCTCATGAATTCGGTATTCATGGAGTATTTGGATAAGTTTGTCGTGGTCTTCATCGATGATATTCTTATCTACTCCAAGAACGATGAGGAACATGCCGAGCATCCGAAGCTTGTGTTGAGCAAGTCGCGTGAGCACCAACTCTACGCCAAGTTCAAGAAGTGTGCATTCTCGTTGAAGGAAGTGTCTTTCTTAGGCCACGTTCTTTCGGCAGAGGCGAGCCGCTGACCCCGCAAGGTCAGCGATGTTCTTTCATGGAGTCACTGCTTGGTCACCGATGTACGGAGTTTTCTCGCTTAGCCGATATTATCGCCGCTTTATCGAGAAGTTCTCCAAGATCGCTGGCCGATGACGGAGTTGCTCAAGAAGGACAAGAAGTTCGTATGGTCCATCGAGTGTGAGGAAAGTTTCCAAATACTCAAAGAGCGTTTGACCACCGCTCCGTTCTTGTTCTTCCCGATATCCATCAAAGCTTCGATATCTTTTGCGATGCTTCGCCGAGGCCTCGGTTGTGTCCTTATGCAAGAAGGCAAGGTAGTGGCCTATGCATCAAGGCAATTGAGACCTCATGAACTCAACTATCCTACCCATGACTTGGAGTTAGTCTGCTGTGATTCATGCACTTAAGATCTGGCGATATTACCTAATCGGTGTCGTTGTGAAGTGTATTCGGATCACAAAGCTTAAAGTACTTTGTTCACACAACCGACCAACCTCGTGCAAAGGAGATGGTTGGAGTTGATCAAGGACTATGATATGGGTATTCACTACCATCCGGCAAGGCTAATGTCGCTCTCGATGCGCTTAGTCGCAAAGCGCATTGCAATGCCTTGTTGTCCAAGGAGCTTCACCGCTCTTCCGAAGAATTTCAGCGCCTCAACTTGAGTTTGGTTGAGCATGGTTCCTCATTGCCTTGGTTGTGCAACCAACCTTGGTGGATCGGATCAAGTCCGCCAGCAATCGGATGTTGGAGTGAGCCACATTAAGGAGAATGTCAAGAACGGAACAACCAAGTGCTTTTCGAGGATGAGCATGGTGTTGTGAGGTTCGGCAACACCTTGTGGTTCCAAAGGACATGGAATTGCGAATTTGATCCTCCGCTGGCCCATGATTCGCCTTATTCCATTCATCCCGGCCACAAAGATGTATCAAGATCTCCGCTAGAGATTTTGGTGGACCCGAATGAAGAGGAGATTGCGGTTCGTTGTCGAAAAGCGACGTGTGTCGTCGATGTCAAGGCCGAGCATCGGCGTCTGCAGACTACTTCACCTTTGCGATTCCGGAGTGGAAGTGGGATTCGATCGAATGGATTTCATCACCGGTCTACCCACGCCCCCAAAGAAGAATGATGCCATTTGGGTCGCCATCGATCGATTGACTAAGGTGGCACATTTCCTTCCGTCACAAGACCGACCTTCGTAGGTCTTTTGGCGAACTCTACGTCGCCTCAAGATCGTGAGTTTGCACGGTGTGTCAAGACGATTGTGTCGGATCGTGGTTCTCTTTTCACCTCTCGCTTTGGCATAGCTTGCAAGAGGCTATGGGAACCCGTTTACCTTTAGCACAAAGATATCACCCCCAAACCGATGGTCGACCGAGAGGGTCAACCAAGTTTTGGAAGACATGCTTCGTGCTTGTGTCCTTTCATATGGGAAGCATTGGGAGAAATGCTTGCCATTCACCGAGTTTTCTTATAACAACAGTTTTCGAGGCCGTCTCGGCATGGCACCATTTGAGGCCTTGTACGGAGAAAGTGTAGGACCTCGCTGAACGGGTCGAGACCGTGAGAGACCTCTCTTTGGCCCGGACTCAATCAATGAGGCCGAGCGCCAAGTCCAAATTTTTATTCATGAGCGCTTGCGCCTGCTCAATCCAGCAAAAGAGCTATGCGGATCACCATCGGTGTGAGTTGCGCTTTGAGCCTAATGACTTTGTTTATCTCAAAGTCTCTCATTTGAAGGGCCATCAACGTTTGGCGTCAAGGGCAAGTTGGCTCCTCGATATGTCGGTCCCTACCGCCATCGAGAAGAAGGAGCTGTTGCCTATAAGTTGGAATTGCCACCTGCACTTGAGGGGGTACATGATGTTTTCCATGTGTCCCACTTAAGAAGTGCCTCTGTGTTCCAACCGAGGAAGCTCTTGAAACTCTCGATGTCCGTGAAGATTTGACCTATCGCGAGCACCTGCTCACAGACTCGATGAGTCTCGAACGAAGGACAAGGAATAAGACCATCAAGTTCCTTAAAGTTCAGTGGTCGAACCATTCTGAGGATGAGGCTACTTGGGAAAGAGAAGATCGTCTGCGTGCGGACTATCCATCTTTCTTTACCGAGTGAGCCAAATCTCGGGACGAGATTTTTGTAAGGGGGGGAGATTTTGTAACATCCCAACTGTATAATTAGGGTTTGTTCAAATATAATTAAGGTGTAGAAACTAAAACTTTTTCTCACACCTTGAAAACCCCTAAACATTCATGTAATTCTTGTCCAAGAGTTGTGTAATCCAAAAACACAAAGCTCTTGTTGACCAAAAGTCAAACTCCTTTTCCAATTATCTTAAATCTTGTGCCAAATATTTGGATTATATTCTCCTTGGTCCCAAAACTGATGTGGGACCCTCTGAAAAATATCCCAAGATGTAAAACTTGTTTGATAAATTTTGGAGGTAAAACAAATCCTTGAACAACCTTCATGAATTTCTTGAGAAAAATGCATTGCGTAATAACCTCTGGAAATTTTATGCAAGGTTAATCTCATTGTCAGCAAGCTCCAGTTAAAATTTCATCAAATTTGGAGTTCATTTGCTATCTCAAATAATTCTGCTAAGTTTCAGCTGTTAAAAACTAAATTTAAAAGCCTACACTGCCTTGGGCTAGCCACTTTGCCAAGTCGGTCCAGCCTCAACCGTGTTCTGCACCCCAAAGCAGACCTCCTCTCCACCTTGATCAAAGTGCGGCTTGGATTTACATCCAACCGCCACGACCTCCTCCGCGTCAACACCGCAAAGACCTCCTCGCCTCATCGAGGTCATAACCGCTGGATCAAAGATCCACGGTCATGACCTCCCCATGTGTTAAATCTCAAAACCTCCACGGGTTGTCAAACCACTTGACATCCCACCTTGTTGAGGTCGTAGCCCTTGGATCCAAGATCCATGGCCATGACCTCCCTCACCGTTAAACTAAGCAAACCTCCCATTTAAACGAGGTCGTGGCCGTTGGATCGAGATCCAACACCCCACGACCTCCTGCATATCAAGCGCCCCAACCTCCCCTATCTCGTGTTGTGCACCGCTGATTAAAATCCACGGTCACGACCTCCTCCTTGTCTTATGCGCATCGATCTCCTCACAAGACGTGAGGTCGTTGTTCTTAGATCTAAATCTAATGGCCATGACCTCCCTTGTGTGTTGCGCAAGCTCAGACCTCCCTGCCTTGATCACCACCGTTGATCAAAATCCAAAGGTCTTGACCTCCTCTCGCTTCACGCAAAGCCTCGAGACCTCCCTTTGGTTGTGTGCCCTTGGATTTAAATCCTAAGGCTATGACCTCCCTCATGCTCTTAAGTTCATGTGCGGTTAAGACCTCACAGAGGTCCACACTGCTGGATGGAGATCCAACGCCTTGGACCTCCTAATCCCATTTTCCCACGCGCGCTACACATTAAGGAAATCGGAGGGCTACGACCTCCCCATCCTTGATCGTGTGGCTGGGACCTCCTCCCGCTATTTGAGCGTAACGGTTCAAAACCACATCGAGGGCCAGACCTCCCTGGGCTTATCCAACGGTCAACATGACCTCCCCCGTTCTTCTCCTTCCTTGGTCACGCATGCGGGCCCCGAGCAAGTGAATTAATGCCCACTTTGTCCAATCGTGTACTTATAACAACTCTTTCTCGACCAAGCATTAAATGCGTGTCACCTTCCGCCTCTTCTCTCGTCCCACAGACTGTCACCATGTCGCCTCGTGTCTTGTCCAACCCCTTGAACCGAGCCATGGGCTAAGCTCACCATGAGCTTAACCCCACTCGTGCCTCGCTTCTCCCAAGTATAAAACCCCATTGGGTTCCTCCCTTAGCTTCTTTGGCACACTTCTAAGCTCTAAGCTTGCACCGTGTCATTTGAGCTTTCCTCTCCTCACTCTCTTGGCGCCATTGTTGAGAAGCTTGAAGCTCCTCGGTGGACAAGGGTCCTGGAGTTTTTCCTCCTTTTCTCCTTGCTTCCATTTGTGCCCTACCCTCTGGGACCAAGTCCTAACTTGATTCGTTGGGCATTTGCAGAGGGGACAAAGTGGAGCTTGAGTCTGAAGCTTTGGCCGTGGAGCACCCTTCCTCCCCGGCACGGTCCTCCTTCTCGACCTCCTCAAGACCTTAGGACCTCCGTGTACTCCTCGATAGTCCTTAGCTACTGGCACCCGCATGTATGAGGTCGCGGAGCTTTTAAATTGGGCACACGCTTGAATGGATGTCGCGGAGCTTCCTTTTGCATTTTGGATTTTGCTGCAGTGCTTGTCTTCGTTGTCCTCTCGGCTCACGGCGTCAAGGCCGTCGCCGCCGTTGAGAGGAGGTCCATTGGGTGCGCATGGTTATTATGCGGACCTAACGGTACCATTGGATGTCGCCGGGCGAGGTCTCAGATCGCCGGCGAGGACCATTTCTTCAAACCGGGTCTTTGTCGGACAAATCGGCGGCGCGTTGTCGCTTTTAGGACAAAGATCCACCGCTAACGCGCTCATCATGTGCTCAAATCATTGGAATCATTGGCATGTCTTAACGCGCATTTAATCCTCCCTTGCGCCAAGATTTAAGACCTCCTGACCTCCTCGTTGTCCCGCGCATTTATTCCATGTCCGAAGCGCGTGGTCGTGAGCTCTGACGCCCATGACCTCCTCCGAGGAGATCTGGAGCGCCCAAGACCTCCCTTGCGCTATCGTGGCCGCCTGACCTCCCCGGAGGTCTGCGGCGACGTAGGACCTCCCCTTTAGGACCTCCCCAGGTCATCTCACTGCTCACGACCTCCCGGGTAGATCTTGACCGTCAAGGTCCTCCTCAGACGATCTGGACCATCAAAGTCCTCCTTGAACATCTAGACGGCCCAGACCTCCTGTGAGGTCCTCGACGATGTAGATCTTCCTCGGGAGATCTTGGTAGTTTAGATCTTCCTTGGAAGATCTCAACCGCTGAGGACCTCCCCCCTGTGATCTCGAGCCGCTTATGACCTCCCTTGTATTTCGGTTTTAGGAATTCTAGTGAACTCTTAAGTATAAACCTGAAATAAGGTATAAACTTTGGAATTTCATATCTTTTTCATTTTAAATCCAATTGAAGTCATTCAAATTGTGTTAGCTCTGTCTTGAACTTGACTTTAATCCAAAAATGATTGTAAGTTGAGTTCAGCTCCAGAGCACAGTTTTGCCATTAGGTTTTAAAACTCACTTTAAATATACACTCAAATTAATGCTTAACTTGTAAAATACATAACTAATGCTCAGAGATTATTTTTGAGTGAATCCAACTTTGTTGGTTTCCTCTATTAATGAACTCCCTGTGAAAATTAGTTTTGAGCTTGTTGCTGTTATAAAAATGAGGACTTGTGCATTATAATTTTGTTCAAGTTCTTGTTTTTGAAAAATTGTAGAAAGTGCAATATAGCTCCAAATGGGATGAACTCAATTGTGTTATTCATCTCATGAGGTGCTGGCTTTGCAGTAAAAATCTCAGCATCACCACTTTTCTAGAAAATGTTGCCTCATAATTAAATTAGTGAATAGTGCAGTTTGGTATTTTTAGGCTGAGCAGAATTGATTTCATCATATCTTTTGCATTAAGAATCCAAATCAATTGGTTCTTGTTGCTAAATTCATGATAAATCATTGTCTTGCTGCTGTAGAAATTTCAGAGTTTTTGGAGTTCGTTTGCTGTGCTGTCCTTGATTACTTTCGTCGTTCTTATCGGTTCTTTATCGCTTTTCCGTTAGGTTTCGACATTTGTGGTGATCCCGAGAGTGACCCTCTGCCACAACTTGACCAGCCACAACAAGGCAAGCAGTTTGATCATTTCCATCATTGTCCCATTACTTTAAAGCTTAATATATTGTTTTACTTCTATGTATGCATGCTACTTTGTGTTAAATGTCGCTAGCAATCCTATAGTTGCATAATCTGTAGGAATTGTTTATCCTCTACTACCATGAGCCTAGGTTATTTGCTGTGGTTTGAGCTCGTTGGATGAGCTCTTATCACTTAGTAGTTCGTTTTCTCTTGCTAGACATGCTTAGTAACGGTAGTAATGGGCGATCATCGACTTAGTCGATGGTCTTGATCACTCAAAACTGATTATTACTCCTATATGTCCAGCACTTGTGCTTTGATTAATTTGTAAAATCAAAAACTGAAAATAAAAGATTGATTTAGACTTGGGCATATTGGATGGATGGTGCGGTTTTTGGAATGTGGTGGTATGCCTGGGTCCCTAAGGACCGAGTACTTGGGTCACTAAGCCAAGCGCTTTTGCGTGCTAACCACACGAGGGGGATATGGGACCTCTCTTGGCTAAGTACTTTGGGAGGTGTTGATTATGAGCTGGTCGGTGGGTATGTTTTAACAAAATGTGTGTGTGTGGTGTTGGGAGGGAGCATTAGCAGACCGGTTAGGCTGCCTAATGTGTCCTTATCCCCGTGGGTTGCGGCTCGTAATCAGCATCATCCATTGGAAATGTCTCGTAGGACTTAGCCGTCTTGGCATACCAAAGGTAGTGTGCTTAAAGGAAAGGCGGTCGACTTGTGGGTACATTGGTACACCCTGCAGGTTAAAACTATTCAATAGCCTCGTCCTAGGTTATGGACATGCTTGGTAAGGTCGTTCAAGACTAGACTACAACCTTTAATTAAAACTTGACATGGTTGGTATGAGCGGGAGTTCATGCTATTGTTGTGGTGACTATTGGGTTAGTCACTTCGAGTTGATCTTGTTGTTGTTACTATGTTATTATCTCGTTGTTATTTCAACAATTAAAATGCTTTGCCAAATTGCCTTCAATCTATTATGTTATTGCAAATGAAACTTGCTTTATGCTAAAATGAGTCCAAAGCCTCATCCACTTAAATAAAGCTTGCATGTAGCTATTTATAGTTCTGTTATCTCACACGTAAGTCTTGCGGAGTACTTTATGTACTCATCGCCCGTGGTTGTGGCATTTTGTGGCTTTTGTTGCGAGAGGAAGAAGGGAGCTCCTAGAGCCTCTCTTTTGTGCTACGTGTTGCGCCTTCTTCGACGACTAGCTTGGCGGTCCTGGCCGATGCCTAGGGGTTAAGGCACATCGATTGGCTTTGTGTTATAGCCATCTTTATGGCACTTTTGCTTCATTGTTATCTTGTAGTTCTTGTTGTTATTTGGCCGAAGGCCCTCTTTTGTAATAACCTATTCCTTATTAATATTAACTTCGGTTTGTTGCTTATGTACTATGTGTTGTATGGAATTGATACATTCTTTTGTTGTGAGGTATGTATACCGCATTCGGGAGTATACATCTCTCGAGACTGGTTTATTTGGTTGATAATACTAGGGTCAATTGGATGACTAAGTATTATGAGCTTAATAAATCCGGGTGCTCACAATTTACCACAGATGGTTCTACTTTAGAACCATCTGTGATGTGTATTTATCATATACGGTTCTACTTTAGAACTGTCTATGATGTCCGACCCTATTTATATTTGGACTCTAGGGTTTGCCTGCCCCCCACTCAAGCGATTAAGTTTCCTCCTCGAGCCCGGAGCGCCTCCTTCCTTGAGCCCGCACCTCCTCCCCGAGCATGAGCCGCCACATCCCCGATCCCAGCGCCCCTCCTCCCCCAAGCCCGTCGCCGCCGTCCCCGAAGCCACCCCCTCTCAAGCCTACTATGCCTCCTCCCCGATCAGATCGCCACCGTCCACGACGCCTCCTCCTCCTTGAGCTTTGCATGCCTCCTCCCCCGAGCCCGCTGTCTCCTCCTCGAGCCCGACATGCCTCCTCCTCGAGCCCGACTTTGTGAGTATTGAAGCATTCAATTTGTTCATTTTACTTTCCTTATGTGCTGTGCTATTGTATATAGTCAATCTGTGTGGTTTGTCCGTGCCTAGCATTGGGAGATATTGCAAAGTGTTATTTGTTGTGTGCTCCATTGAATTGCTCTATGATGATTATAGAACTGTACTAAAATTATTTTTGATAATCGGGTTTGAACTTGAGCTCTATTTGGAATGCGTACTGGAGTGTTGTTTTGATGATCATCTTTTATCTTGTCGGTAGATCAAGTTTTGTTAGCTGACTGGAGTGTTGTTTTGATGATCAACTTGCTTTGATCTCCTGTTGGCCGAAAGTATTATATGTTGTCTTTTGTTTAAAGATTATGTTGGCGGATTAGTAAAGCGTTATTTTAGAGCTCAAAGTTTGAATTGATATTGTCAAATTCAATTAATGAAGAGTATAGACTAAAGTAGCGAGAATGCTAATATTAAAACTTGTGCAACTCTACATCTGAGAGCAATATCAAAGCTATTAAATTTTAGCTTTATGCTTATTTCTTTTGCACACATGATGTATGTGTTGAGCATATTATTCTTTTAGATGACTTAGAAGAATTACATGAGTATATGTTAATTTGGTCATTTTAATACTTTTGGAATTATGCTTTAATGTCATTTAAAAATCTGGAATTAATTACAATGTTTGCTAAAACTACATTTTTACAACAATTTAGAAAATGTGTATACCCATACACATAGAGAATCTTATGATAATATATTCATGCGTGTCGAACTTCTATTTATTGTGAAGATGTCGTCGCTCATTCTCGTCATCGTCGCCTCATGCGTCGATGCGCCGATCCTCTGGAAAATCCAACTGCGATAGAATTAGAGAAATATTGAAATGGCCCGAGGGCCCATTTACTGTCACGGATGTCGATGTGTTTAGGACCCCTCTCAATCCTCATCGAGCAGCGTCCGCATTTCAGAGAATGGTAGGAATAGTTGCACGGGAACGGGTCAAGATCACCTACGATTCGTGGAAGGAGTTCACCAAAGTTGAGAAAGATGCGCCGGTGATGGAAATTTTCAGATTGTTTGAGATCTCGGAAGAACACAAGGCCTTCGTGCGACGACACGCATTGCTAGCGACATGCAAAGCGTGGAAGAACTTTAAGAGCATGTTTGTCCAGCAATACGTGGAGAAGGATCTGACGCCATTCCAGAAGTATCCTTTCATGGAGAAGTATTGGCAAGACTTTACGGCGAAGAAGACGATAGATAATTTTAGGAGTGAAAGTGCGGCACACATGGCCCTCCAGGCAAAAAACACACACCCCCACAAACTCAGCACCGTTGGGTATGCGGGTAAAATCCTGCAATAGAGGAAGGAGGACAACCTGGCAACCCTGTGGAAGGCCTCCCGACTATTTGCCGAGATCCCTGATAAGCGCGCCTAAAACTGGATAAGAGCGAGGTCATCTGCCGTGTCTTCGAGGGCCATCTTCTTTTCAAACCCCGCAGACGAGGAAGTGTCTCAACGTCTGGTAAGATATTGAACTACCTTGTTTGTAATTACTCCATAACTTCATATATATGAATTAAAATAACATGTCGGGCTCTTATAGTAAGCACCGAGTTCAGAATCTTCCCAAGGCTCATTCTAGGCAGTCAGGGAGAGAGATATACTCTCCACGGCTCTGGGAAACAAAGAGTACCCAGGTCACACGAGAGGCCTTGGTCTTTATGTTCTATGGAAACATAGATTCTTAGAGGACTCTGAATCATACTGGAGTAGGAAGAGATTTTAAGCTGAGCGCGATGCACGGCTACGAGAGGAGATGCGCGAATCCCGCGGAGAGGAGATCACTGATGCCCTCATAGATGAGATGCGATGGAAGATAGAGTGCATTGAGAAAAGACTTAAAGAAAATCAGTTGCAAGCCCCATCGCGATTGTGCTAGCCAGCCCCCCCCCAACCGTCGGAGTAGCTGCGTGTCGACCAACCGTACCTCAGAAAGCGATGACAGATTTTCTGTCGATGACATCCTGGTTATAATTATTATATCTGGAATGCTCGATCCATTGATAGGCCTGTTGGAGTAGCTAATTTTGTATCGTTATGTAGGCCCCTAGGAAGTGCAAGCTCCTAATGAGATATGCATCCGTTCCCCTGGACACTGCTTGGGGCTAGGTGTATCCCTCCGGTGCCAGGGCCTTGATGCACGGTGTAAATCTAGTGCCGGGTTTCACAAAACTTAATGTGGATGGTGTCCATGCTAATTTCGAGGTTGTCCTGCTTCAAATGCCCCCAAACGACGAGGTCGTGACTCTAGAGCAAGCCATTGGAACATTCATCCAGTGGCCCAAGAGGGACATCTGTCTGGAGCTACCTGCACCGGTGTCAACTTCACGGGAAAGTCCTGCAATGGTGCCAAGTTCACTGGAGCAACCTGCACCGGTGCCAAGTCTACAGGAGCTATCTACATCGGAGCTACCAAGACTTTAGTGCGAAGGGGTGGTGCATCGATGCATCTACACCTCGTGCCCGATCGACTCTGTGAAGTCGACATCTAAAAAGCGAGGCAAGGGCAAATCAAAGAAGCCGATGGTATCCCTTTCTTGTCATTGGCCCAGAAATTCGTGCTAGGCGAGCTGTTGGTCGTCCCAGAAGCGCGCCTCCTACCCCTAGGATTGGCTTGCTATAGATTGCATTTATAGTATATGGAACAGGCCAACAAGATGGATGGACAACAACGCTCGGGTGTCAATGTCAAGATCAGGCTGCATCATCTTAACTACGAGGTTCAAGACTGTGTCTTTATGGTGACCTTCGAGGACTTGTTCTTTCTCTTCAACCTAGACGCCCTCGACGCCTCACTCATGCGATGCTGGACACTGTAAGTGCGTACAATCACGGTCTATGTTCGTGTAATACCAATAAATGTCATATATAACTCCTTGTTTTTGTATATATATATAGATACATGATTTATGATGCCAGCTCAATGAAGTCACCGGTAGGTTTTCTCGACCCACACTTGGTCTCCATGCAAAGCATCGAGGGGGATGCATCCTTCGTTGAGAGTTACATGACGAAGTCATTGCTGGCTCACCACAACAAGGATTGCATACTTTTTCCCTACAACCAGGGGTAACTGCTGCACTAGTGGCTATACTTGTTGATTTGTACTTTATAAGCAACATGAACTTAGGTTTAATGACCATGGCAACATATATGTGTAGGTTCCACTGGATTCTAATTGTAATTATACCAAAATAGAACAAGGTAATATACCCTAATTCCCTAAAGATGGCTAAAAACAACTTCACAATTAATCGACAGGTAAACACATTTCCTCCATAGATAACTCTATTGTAGTCTCTCCTTCCTTTGCAATGACTAAGGATAACGTTTTGGAATCACGTAGGTCGTTTGCCGTGTACTTTGCTTCTGGAGGGATATGCAAGGGAGGGATCCTCGACATGATGTAAATTTCCCGGTATACGCTAGTACACATTAATCCTATATAACACTTCATAGTAAAGCCTCTCGAAATAACCAATTCTATTTTTGTAGTGCCACCAAAGGCCGGACAACACACAATGGATACTATGTTTGCCACAACATGCAACTACTCCTCGGTACATCGATGACCAATGATCCAAAGGTTTGTCAATTTTGCAATAATTATTTCATACTTATCAAATTATATATATGCACAACTTTAATCTTCCTAGCGACAGGTTGCGACCATCGCTACAACTACGTGGGAACATGCTGAGCTCAATTTCATTCGAGCACAGTTTGTGTCCTTCTTGTTGCATGAGGTGTAGGGACCCCGGATCTCCGGATCCAAGACCCTCTGTGTATAACTGCACTATTCCTAGATCAGTAGCTAGTGCACACATTTGCAACATTGGTGTAATCAAAACCGTACACCTAAACTATAGATGAAGCAGACAAATTAATATTTAATAGCAAAAGGACCTTATGGTCAAGTCTTACAAAGTTTGCCACGCAGGGCTTAGCAACAAAAGAGAGCTTGCAGCGAAAATCAAACATCTGGTGGAGGTCACCCAATATGCCCACAGTCAATCGAGTGAAGGACGCGACCTAGTTATAAAAGTCTTCAAAATATTCTTCTCCATAGAGTCCTGAGTTCCTTTGGTTCACCCTCCTCTGTGATTTAAGCAGAGGGCGCAGTCGTGAGTACTTTGAATGTACTCGATGAAGTCGCAGGAAATGTATGCAAATAGTATTCATGCAAAATTTGGACAAGGATAGCTTTATGGCTATTTTGCGTAAAAGCAATATTTGACATTTAAATACAAGAAGTAGATTGCAAAGCACCATTTAAAAGATTAATACATAAGTAATCAAGTTTCTTTGAAACAACTAGTGAACACCCTGTTCACTACCCAACCAACAACCACAACCAAAACCAGATTTGAACAACCCATTCAATCATTTTCGATAAAAGATCTACCCCTTGCGTGAAATCACCAGGCATGTCCATAACCGGGGACACGGCTATTCGAATAGTTTTACACTCTGCAGAGTTTGTATAGCTTGACCCACAAGACATGAATTCTCTAGTTTGTTCGGCATAATTCTATGCCACCGCTCACTACCTTAGGTAAGTAGTCTAGAGCACGTGACAAGACTTTTACAAAGTTCTGTTTTGACTCAGTTCTGTTCGCTAAGGTTTCGCCTCTATCTGGCCCCCTCTTGCGCCGTTCCCAACCAAAACAGAACCGAACCAAAACATTGCTAATTAGTCAGCCAGGTCTATCCCAGTCTAGACATGTGGTTGTACGGTTAAGGTCCAGATCAATGGTTCAAGGTTTAGTCCTTAGTTGGTTGCTTTCGGGCGAGACGATCCAAGATTCCAAATGTGCTTACGCACCCACCTTTTCCACCACCCACTCATTCGAGCATAAATCAAATTCGTTGAACCTCGCCAAATCACAACATCTTTTATCAAAAGTGGCTTTGCCACGGCTCCATAATTCCTTTAGTCAAATTCAACCTTGTTGGGTTCAACCCAGCCAGAGGACCACCCCAGTCCTAGCACCACAAATTTTAGTTAAGGTGACAACAAATGTCGTGGTCTCACACAGGACCACACTTTATTTTAATTAGTAACACTGGCCGCTACTACACAAGCCACGTACCGGTGCGCTGGGGGTAAACTAATATTGGATGATTCATGGCGAGACCTACATCTACCAAAGCATGGCTAAGCAAACATGATACCCATGTTGGTAGTACAATAATATCCAACTAATAATTTATCCTAGGGTGTCCAAGGATTTATGTCATTCAAGGGTACATGTCATTCACAAATTATCAAGGGGGCATAATGGTAATTAGGTAATTAACTAATTCCCTAAACCGTTTATTATAAAATTAGCAATGCATGTTTATATCAAACAATATACTTTTATAAAGATGGCTTCAATATGATCAAAGGTCTACGACTTGCCTTCGTTGAAGAGTAGAGGTGCTTCGGTTGTCGGGTCCGAGAAATCTTCCGAAACGCCGGAATCTATACGTGCGAACAAAGCTAAATAAATAAAATAACTCCAAATAAAATTCAAATAAATACTAAATAAATACTAGTAGGAAGACAAGAAATTTAGATAAATTTAGAAATTTGAATCACTCAAATCGGAGTTCGAATGAAGAAGTTATGGCCAAAGGAAGTTGGAAAAACACATGAAATGATGAAATGGGGATTTTCCTGATTTTCCGAAATATTTTTCATTGGGAAAATCAGTTAAATGCCACGCGGGCGCCACTGGACTGCCACATGGGCTGGCCACGCGTGCACTGGGGCTGACATGGCGCCGACTTGGTGCTGACAGGGCTCCAAAGTGGCGGCCACGCCACGTCGGCGAGCAGCGCCAGACGGGGACCAAGGGTCCGGCGATTACGCCATGGGCGCCGGGCGTGGACACCAACGCAAAGGGAGAGCAAGGGATCCTGATGCGCATGGTCTCGAGGACGCAGCTGCACGGGAGGCCGGCGGCGAAGCGAGGCAAGGCGGCGGCGGCGGTTGAATGCGGCGGCGGCCCGCTCGCCTCGAGGTCGGGAGGTGCGCAAGACCGGTGCGCCTCGGCTTGGCGAACCTAGAGGCGAGGTCGACGGCGCCGGAGGAGGTCCAGAGGCGGCGCAAATGGCGGCGGAAAGCTTCACGGCCGACGGCGTTTCTTCGCGAAATTTGGCGAAAGGACGGCGAGAGAGGGAGGGTGAGTGGGCGGGAGAGGTGGAGGAGCTCGAGGCGCTCCTGGGGCGCTCCTTAAGTAGACGCGGGGAAAGCTGAGGAAGGAGGACGACACGGAGGCTTGTCGGCCTTTAATGGCGAGCGGCGGTTGCAGGCTTTACCGCGCGGAGGAGGGGGAAAGGCGGGGCGCACGGGCGCGGCAGAGGCGGGGACGGGCGGTGCGACCGAAAGGGGGACAGGGTAGGGCTAGGTCGCGACGAGGGAGCGGTGCGGTGTGGCGGAAATCGCGGTGAGGCGGACCCGGGCGCGGCGCTGGTGGGAGGTTGAAGATGACCCGGTGGGGCGCTAACAGGGCGGGCCCACCGGTCAGAGAGAGAGAGAGAGGGACGAATAATGGTCGCTCTTCTGAGCCTATTATACAAGTATCGCTGCATGCGATTGTTGTTAGACTACTAGCATTCTTGCCGATCAACTAGAAAAATTTCGTCTCTTTCAAGATGGTATTCGTTGTGCCACTATCCGCTAAGCACACTTCCTCCATAGGGTGCCACACACGTTCATATATATACTTCAAATATCAGAACATAACTTGTTATTATAAATACGGAAAAATAAGCCTTGCAGGACTCATCATAAGAATTTAATACTTTGGTCTCCTAGAGCTTACAACCATTATTTAAAGTTCTATCACAATCACAAACTGCAAGTGACTGTAAAAAGATCTAAGTGCAATACGTGCACTAGATCGAATCAGCGAAGTATGTAGAAACTTCTGCCTGAATCTATTCCATGGTGATCTTCTCCTCTTGGACAACTATGACTGCGGCCGCTACGATGTCCAAAGGAGGGGTGATGGGGGCTGGTACTGGGCTGTCCACATCCATGAGTGCAACTAATGGATATGGATTCACTGTGCCTGCAATGACGAGGTGTGCCTCATGTTGTCCTTTGCCCTTCTTCTTAGACTAGAAAGTATCAATAACGTGCGACCCGTGACCTTACCTTTCTTGCCCCTCTCCTTTGTGAGAGGCTTCCTCACCTTATAGCTTCTATCATTGGCTTCATGGCCAACATTGCTACTAGGCAGCTGTGAGATATAGTTCTTTCTTAGAACATCATCTTGAGCTTCTGCAACTTGCATGATGTCAATCCATTTGGCATACTCCTTGTAACCGTCTTGACGATAGTTGCGTGCGGATTGCACTACATTCGGGTGAAAGGTAGAGAGAGTTTTCTCAATCTTCTGCTCATTCGTGATTACCTTACCACAGAGTTGAAGGCTGGTACAAATTCTGGCCATGCTAGGTCAGCTCTTCGAACTCCTGGTTCGTGATGCTAGTCATTTTTATATTTATGCAAAGAGTTCATAAGATTACTACTGGTAATTTCCATAAAATAGTTGCAAAATTCTCATAATGCTCTTCGAACTCTCGGTTCATGATCCCATATTTTTCTATGCATTTTCCATGATTTACTGCTGTTTTCAGTGATTAAAAGTAATATAGACAATCACAGATAATCAAAACAGTAAATACAATATATAAATTGCATAGAAATAATATTAACAAAGTTAAACATGTTTCAAAAGTTCAAAATTATTCAAAACATGAATTCCTGAGGCCTTTTTCTGTTGGAATATGAGTTTTCGTCAAATTCTGCAATTTCTAGGGGCTAAACCGCTAATTTTCTATTCTCAGAAAAAAGTTCGCGCAATTTTCCAAATTTCAGAGGGGGGCTTTCCGCAAAAATTTTCTAATCCGCGAAATTCCTCATAATTTTCAGAACTCCAAGGGTCTTTTTGCAATTTTTGGTATTTTGTTCTTTTGCCTCCCCATTTTTTTTCTCGGCCGGCCCTTTCTTCTTCTTTTTTTCGAATTTCCACTGGTCGCATCTCGGCCCTATCTTGAATTTTCCCCATTTTTTCTTTTCTGGTTTTCCTTCGAGCAGCCCTTTCTTTCCCTACCGCATTTTGCGCCATGTTCACACGACCTACTTGGCCTGGTTAAAGGGGCTGAGGGGATTAGGGTTTCCCCTATGCCTACTCACAAGGCGGTGGAGCGTGCGGATTTCGCGCGGAAGCCGGCAGCCAAGGCGGAGCGCATGTGGGAGGCCAAGGTAGAGCACGGCTGTGCGGGGCGGCATGCAACACGCGTGGGCGCATGCTCCGGCGTGCAGGTGTGGTTCAGAGCAATGGAACAAAATGAAATCAATTGCTCCTAATCGCAACCCGAAACTTAATCGATACACTCCCAAATCTCAGTCTGTCCAAACTGACAACTATCAAGGGAAAATCCATACCTTTTGAGTCAAAACTCCAAAAGTCATGAATCCAATTTTATTGGAATCTACACAAGCATAGATACAACTTCTCGGGGTGACCAAAGGATCAAATTATCCCATCTAAGCCTTTGTTTTTAACCCCGAAGACCGATCTGCCATCTTTAGTATTACTGACTTAGGAATTTCGTAACTTTTATTTTGTACATCCAAACCCATTGTTCTATGACTCTCTAAAAACTACAGAAAACCAGCTTCCTCAATAAATTTATCACAATAATCCCCACTGTGCAATAAAGGTTGCAAACAAGCAAGTCTTTCTCTACTGTCCACAACAGAAGGACAGATTACAGCATTAAATTCAAAAAATTCATATCTTTTGTTCTAAATGTCCAAAAATTATGAACTTTATCTTCCTGGAATCATCATAAAGATATCTACATAACTCATGAGATCAACTGACCAAATTCATCCATATCAAACCCCTAATTCACAGAACTATGCACGCTGCCTGAATCCAGAGACTGAATAAGCACCCAGACTTGCAAAATTCATAACTAATTCATCATTCAACCAAAAATTATAAATTAATACTTTCTGGAAAGCCCACGTAAAAACCCACATAATTCTAGGAGACACTAAACACTGGATCCACATGGAACTAACTGAAATTGGCACGTTAACAGAACATCAGAATCAATCGATCTACAACAGCAGTTACAATCTGGCTATTGGAGACATTTCGCATATGAACGATCTACCAAAACTAATGGTGAATGCGAAATTACCCACAAGAACAGCGCTAGATGCCGCTGAAGCCTTTGCGATGTCTTTCCCTCCTCTACCTCTTCCTCTTCTTCTCTTCCTCTCCCTTCTTCTTCTTCCTTCCTCTCCTTCCTTTCTCCTCTTGGCATAACAAAGAGGGGGCAATTGCTCTGAAGGCCCTCGTGTGCTCTGATCTTGGCTCTATAGTACCAGGGGCGGTGGTATCAGAGATGCTAGGGTTTGTCTCCCCTCCCTCTTAAGTTGGGCTGCCCCACTTGGGTGGGGCGTGCCCACTACTCTCCTCAACTCACTAAATTACAATGTTCACTCTTAAATACCTCTTCTAATCCCTCAATTACTTATTTAATTAAACACGATATTACTGAAGGTCTAGCTGTTGCTACTAGAAAAACACACATATATATTACAAATGTGTATATATATATGACTAGTAGTACTAGATGCATGTAATCATGCATGCACTCTCTATGGAGGAGTAATTAAGTAATTATCTACTCGATCATCTGTTCAAGAATATACGACATTTTAGATATTGATACGGTCTCCAACGCACAACTTTGACTACTAGTTTTTATATAAATATGTTAAGTAAAATAATATAAAATTATTATGTTTTGAAAATGTTTTTCATGACTACTCTAATGATGCCATTTTTACATGACCAATCTAAATAGATTTTTATATATTAGTAGTGAAAGGTAAAAATGTTTAATCTGCATGCTTCCTAAAACGTCAGATATATATGTATATATATATATATATATCTATATATATATATATATATATATATATATATATATATATATTTAGATATATTACGAGCGGAGGAGTAGTATTTAGTTAACTAGTTTTTGTAGGCGGATCCTTGGCGCCAAAGAACATAACCAGTCGCTCAACATAAGGGGGAGACATTGTCATCTCCCTCACCCTCTGGTGACACATGCACCGTATCTCCATCCTCCACCGGAATTTTGGACACTATTGGCCTTGTAGCACACAAGAATTCCAAATCTAGCCCCCTTAGGTACAAATTTCCAATTTTGGTCCCTCCTCCTCACGTCTTTGCTGCCAAAACGTAGTAGCCCACCCATCTGCGGTAGGGCAATGCAAACGAATGTCAGCTGACCGTCTTTGCTGGCGCTAGCGACTCTTGGCTCAAGACTCTGGCGACTTTGCTCTGCGATTCGCGAGTTCTCGCGATTCTTGAAGTTATTCATCATGTTTTTCTCTCCAAGAAAAGGTAATTATGATTGACATGCTAATTATTATAGTTTTTGCAATGTGATTAGCACGTAATTAGCTGAATGGTAGGTTCTTATTGTAGCAAAGCAGTAGTTTTGGTTGTGTAGTTGGTGCATGCACTTGCTAGACTCAGAAGAATTAGTGTTGTTAGTGTGGTAAATTTGTACTCAATGTGGAACCCATCTTTGTAGCAAAGCTAAATGGTAGCTTCCAAATATTGAACAACTTGGAACCTATTGTCAAAACGATTTAAATGAAAACAATTGTAGTACACATATATAACAGTAGATTTCCTATATTTTTTGAGAATAGTAGATTTCCTATATTTTTGGGGAAAAATGTAGAGTACATTAAACTATGACGAAATGACACAGTGATCTGCACAGTGTACGTCATGAACTTGAACATAAAATTTAAAAATATTCGAGGTCGTTAAGCGTGTGATTGAAAGGTGCATGATACGCGATAGAAATACAATTGAAAACTTGTAGTCTGAAAAGACGGTGTAAAGTGAGATTGACAAAATTAGTAGAAGAAATAAATTGGAACAACCCACAAATATAGTGGAAATAAAATTTAGGACAATTTGGAAGCTGTTGTCAGAACAATTTAAATAAAAACAATGGCTAGTACGCATAATAGTAGATTTCCTATATTTTTCGAGGAAAATGTAGAGTACATTAAATTATGATGAAATTACACAGTGATCTACATAGTGTCATGAACTTGAAAATAAAATTTAAAAATATTCTGAGGTCGTTTAACGTGTGATTCAAATGTGCATGACACGCGATAGAAATAAAATAGAAAACACAGAGTCCGAAAAGATGGTGTACAATAGCAGTTGCTAGACGGTACAAGCATTGCTATTAAGTGGTTCCATATGCAAATGTGTTAGGTACTTCATGGTGGAGATTCAAGATCTATTCGTGTTCGTGAGGCGCTCTCATACTGTGACGGACCGTGCGGGCTGACTTTGTCAATTGTGACCGGATAGTGATCCAGGCGCCGGGTCTGAAGGACATGAGCCTCTCAGAGCTAAGGCAGTGCGTGCAGTCTGCGTTCGATCACGCACTGTAAGGATGAAGCTACACATCGAGGCGTTGTATGCCTCGGTGGTGGGTCGTGCAAGGGAGAACATTTGACAACTTATGAAGGTGACAAGTGACGTTACATGGGCCATTTACATGGAGGTTGTTTGCAACCCTGCTATTGTGTTCTATGCGTGGCCAATGGTCTATGTTCAGTTCATGGAGAGGACAGGGACATCCGACGTGGGTGGTTCCGGTGAAGCTGCTAGTGAGGAGGCGCATGCGTTCTTCTCCGGTGTTGGAGGAGACGCGGGCGAGGAATTGGGCAATGGAGACCTGAGGAGGCGTGCCGACAATTTCGAGCCCAACAAAGGAGTGGAGGGATGGTGGACAGCCTGTATTGATTGCCATGAGTACCTGGCTAACCAGGTGGAAGAGGTCAAAAGCGAGGAGGAGGACATGGAAACAGAAAGTTTTGAAGACGAGGAAGATGGAGAAGCTGCTACGGGAGGTGCAGTTGGTGGTGTTATGACAACCGACTTTGATTACGTCCCGTCAAGATTGGACAACATCGCAATGACATCGCTGGTTTTGCCACAGCCACAGGGGGCCGAGTGGGCGTTCAATGAAGACACCCTGCTTCTAGGGTAGTGCTTCCCTAACAAGAGTGTTGCCTAGCTTGCTATTGCCAGATACGCCATTGACATTGACCGGACGTATCAGGTGCAGAGGTCCAACCCCGACACCTACATCGTTAGGTGTGTTGATGAATCCTGTGCTGGCAAGGTCCATGCACAGCGGTTCACAACAGCAGCCACGGGCTTCAGATAACCGTTTGAAGGACCACAAATGCGAGCTAGCTGTGTCGCTTCATAGGCACTGTGACATGACATCCTCGTATGTTGCCAAACCTAATAAGCCACCTCATCACTGGAGATGGTTCCATTTCGCCAAAGTTTCTAATGGTGGATGTTGCCAATATGGTGGGGTTCGTGTCACTACAAGAAGGCATGGCGGGCGAAACAAAAGATCGTGGAGCGAATGTTCGGGACATTTGAAGAGGGTTACAACCAAGTCCCAAGAATGTTGCATCAAATCACAGAATCAAATACTGGGACATACATAAACAAACTTGATCGGGTGCATCAAGCGAAGGGCCCAATTGTTTTGTTCTTGACAGGTCTTCGGACCTTTCGTTAGGCGATCGAAGGGTTCAAGCATTGTCGTCTTGTGCTAACAATGGACGTCACCTTCCTATCTGGGAAGTACAAGGGTACCATCCTCACCACGGTTGTAGCCGATGCGAACGACCAGTTACTCCATGTGGCCTTCGTAATTGTTGAGAGCGAGAACACCGATAGCTAGCTATGGTTCCTGTCCAATGTGAAGCAGGCAGTGGTCCAAGACTACCCAGATGTGTGTGTCATCCCGGACCGCAATGCTGGGTTGCTTTTCACGTTGACCACGATGCAAAACGGGATGCAACCGCCATTGCAGTGGGAACGATGTCGAGTCGTTGGTGCATGAGGCATCTCGTAGCGAACTTTCACACAAGGTTTCAGAGCAAGGACGATGAAGATGTTCAAGAAGCTCTACATGCAGAACCAAAGGCGGAAGTTCGATGAGGTGTGGAGATAGCTCGACGAGGAGACCGGAAAGCATTTAAGGAACTCAGAGGACGCCGAGGTAGGAGGGTTCACGAGAGATGGGGAGTTCACACAGTGGGTTAACTCGCACGCACCCGACTTGGAGAAATGGTCCCTGCTGCACAACACCAGTGGTGCAAGGTACGAAATCATGACGACCAACATGTCCGAGGTGTACAACAGTGTCCTCAAGGGTGTCCAATCCCTACTGATCACTGCGATCGTGGAGGAGAGCTGGAACCGTACTGTCGGGTACTTCGTTAACAGAGCCATGATGGCCAAGAAGCATCTGGAGGATGGCAAGCAATTCTCGGAAGTAATGCACATGTACATGGAGAAGAAGATCAATAAGGCTCGTTCGCACGCTGCTCGTACCATGGATAACGTTAGGTAGAAGTTCGAGATCTGGATCAGGGAGAAGTACATCATGGGCCACGCTAGAGGGGATCAGAAGTAGGTCTGCATGATTGGTGACGAAGCGTTGTGCACTTGTAACAAGCCGCGGCTTCTCCACAAACCATGCTCCCATGTGTATCGCGGCGTCGCGGTGTGGTGCCTAGCCACGGAGCGTTACATCTTTGAGTACTACAACATCCACCACTTGTATGGCACTTGGAGTGCTGAGTTCCATTCATACGGCCTGGACATGCACTACAGGGAGCTCGGCGGGCAGTGAAGTGGGTGCGAGCAGCGAAGCGGCTTCGGCGTGAAGACGCCGATCCTGGCGCATCGAAATGACATGGACGATATGCCAACGCGAACGCGGTGTTCGCCACGGATCACGAACTTTACAAGATGGTTGAGAACTTCATCAGTCGCTACCCAAATAGACCTAGCACAAGCAGCGCACCGTAGCGACCAAGATATAATTACGTTGTCGTGATGTTCCATGCTTATTTTAAGGCCTTGTGTGAGTTCTATTGTTGTATGAGTTGCATTGTGTACGGCCCTAATGTTATGTTGTATGGGTCATATGTTAACGCATTATGGTCATATCTACTATTATGTTGTGCAGTGTGTGTATGGTGTTAATCACGACCGTAGTTTGTTTGTTTACGCTTTAATTACATTAGAGAATGGTACGCACGACTTGATCTCCTGTTATATGTTTCACTTTGTTTTTGTGTGCTGTACATCCTAGTTTTTCTACGGACTAACATGTTGTTTCACTCTCGGTAGGATATGGCGTAGCCTCCAGTTGATGCCCCATATGAGATGCTCGACGCACGCTGGGATGGGCGACACCGATGCCTGGCGTGGTCGTCCGGTGTCGGCCCTCTGAGCCTAGTCCTGAGGTGCCCCAGAGAGAGCTGGCCTCTGGACGAGCGGTATGTCCCAAGACTGTGGGACACCGGTCTTCTACCCATTGCCCGCATGTTGGACCTACAACACGCATTGTAGTTTAACACGACACTCCTATCTGCGCTCGTGGACTATTGGAGACCGGAGACTCACACCTTCCACTTCCGGTGGGGGGAGATGACAGTAACTCTAGAGGACGTATCTATACTTACAGGTCTGCTGCTGCGTGGTCTTCCAGTAGTGCCACCTCCCAGGCGAGTAGACTTGAAGGTGCGTATAGCTGACATATTCGGTCACCCAATCCCTGACAAAATATCGGGTGTGCCATATTCCTAGCTACGGGAGTACATGACCTGCCCCGTGGATGCGACTATGGAGGCAGTCAGGACACACTTCCTCGCGTACCTTTGTTCCTGTTCGGATGGATCTTGTTTCCTACGACTCAAGGAGACTACGTGTACCCTAGCTACATCCATCTCACAAAGTCTTTGGCGGACGCCCGGCCCGACGAGGTACCACAAGACAGATTGGGGATCCTGATGCTTTTGCACTACTTATCGAGGATTGTGTGATGTCTCTCAGCGTAGCACGGGCAAGGAGCCAGGCCTTGTGGTATGCTACACCCTGCTATAGTTATGGTCGTGGGAGCACTTTCGAGTTGGCCAGCCATATTTTCGGAGCACCGTGCACCCTTTCCAGTTGAGCGCTAAGTTTTATGGTCATGGTAGAGGCGATGACCCCGTCGACGAGCCTACAATCAGTACGCGTTGGGCACGTGGTGCGCTAGGGTGGGCCAGGGAGAGACCGAGGCGTGTGTACCCTGAGTTCCATAACCTATTCGAGACTCTACACAAGGACAAGGTCATCTGGTGGCCATGGATCGCATAGTTAGATTCTGCATGGCCCCTCACGGATTGTCCTCGCGGCACTTAGGATGAGTCTGCATCGATGACGACACCACCGGTCTTCTTCCACATGGTCGTCTGCATACAACCCACAGTGGGTCATGAGACAGTTTGGCCTTTACCAGCAGGTGCCACCAATGCTGGGATGACCTCTCACAGCGAAGGCCCATGGGTATGTTGTTATTTGGTATCATCGCTTTTCCAATTAGCCGCATGTCCGACTACGATTTTCTGACATCCGAATTCAATTTCAGGCAAACGAGGAAAGGCCAAGAGCGGCGGAGGCAAAATAAAGCAGGCCCGTGGGCGGCACTGTGCGTAGGCGGGGCGGCAATGGACGTGGTGCATGAGTTATGAGGCTATGACATCCAGACGTATGCTGCATACTTGCGGTGGTACATTCCGTGCACTAGGTGTAGGATTACTGGGCCGACGCCATAGCGTCCAGTGGAGGTCATGCACAATGTCGTTGTACTAACAGGTCCCGACTGTCACCGGGCGGCACACCACGACAAGACTGTAAAATATTCTTCATAGAATTTTCGTTTGGCAACATGTTTCTACCTTACTATTAGTTTCCTTGCAGTACTACAGCCTTGATCGTATCCAGCGTGAGGGTGCTGACGCTCTATGCCATGGGAACAATAACACCTTTGATCGCCTCATGACAGACAACGCAAGGGATGCAATTAGGACCATAACTTGTGGTCGCCATAGTGACGTTCACGTACAGCATCGCGGACACCGAGGGCACCTCTACCCCCGCCTTCGCCACCTCATACGCACCTCGCTCGGCACGCCCTCCTTTATCTGTTGCACTCAGGAGTCGCTTGAACTACGATCGCTCAAATTCGACGCACCTTGGGCCACAGGATGTCATCGTCAGTATTTGTCCATGCATTCCGTTCGGATGTATCTGACATTACCGTTTGTTCTTGCAGCACTTGGGAGGGGACAACACTCTCCTTCAGTCGTCGTCATCATGGAGGGAGGCGTAGGACATGACTTCCTCACTGGGGTGACGCTGTTCCACTGTAGACAGTGACCCTGACTCACCATAGCGTCGGGACAACGGGTTGGGCTTATTGGCACACGGCGTTCAGTCGGATGTGCGGGAGCACAACCAGTGGTTCGACGAGACGTACCAAGGGTACACCGTGCAGCATTCCAGCGCAGACTAGCCAGGAGGATCCTTAGCCACACAACCACATACACAGGTACACTTTAATGTAGTTACAACAATTTTCCTGTTGCACGAAACCAAGAACTAACTCACCTAGTACCCTTCTCGTAGGATGAGCACCACTAGGTCAACGATATGCTTAAGCTACAACCAGACACCTACACTGAGATCACCACAACGACGTCTCCCACGTAGCACCCCTACTACGGTTTTTGAGATGTACGCCGCTCCCTTGACAGGCTCACCTTCCCTGACGATCAGCTACGCCGTCGGGGCAAGCGACAGGAGGATGTACCATAAGTAATGTCATATATGTATAATGCATGTTATGTAATGTCATTGTGTATTATGCCATTGTGATTTATGCAATGTCATTGTGATTTATCGACACAACATGTTCTCCGAAATAGTCAGTAGAAATGACAACTCTACCTCCCGATTTTAATGTACTAAACCGAAAAGACACGGCATAGCGGCCACCACATGATTCCTCCTCGGGGCGGCCTGCGGGGCGGAATTTCCTTCAACCCAATTATAATTCAGCTCTTGGCTATATATGGATGCTTTGGCTGTCATTCACCTCACTCTTCACTTCCTCTTCTCCTTTCTTCCAGTCTTAAACGGGATGTCTTCGGTCTTATCTAACTTTCGAGTGAGCAGACAATTGGAATCACTGTGACAACACCTGGTTTGCCCTCGTTGCAGGGATACGGTGAATGTGTTCACCTCGCATATGCTAACGAATCCATCCGAGTGTCCATGAAATGTTCAAATCTTACGATAACTTCTGCAAAATCATCCTGAATGCATTCCATTCGAAACAGCATGCTGTTTTTTTTCACTTGAAGCTGAAATTCTTTTCCAGAACACAACATGTTGGTTTTGGCAGTAGGCTGATGAAGCTATCCTAGTGGTTCGAGATACTGCAATGCAAATTGTTGCCTTGTAAGAAGACTCCCGTGGTGTTGCTACATTTCGTCTAGTGGCTTGACCCTTGGATAAACCAATGCAAAATGAAGAGAATAGACTTAAAAGACTGGATGAAAGGATGGAAAGAGTTCAAAAAATACTTCAGAAATTAGTTAAGATACTTAGTTTTGCGGTCTTTCTTCTATTATTTGTTGTTCTCACCAAGTATAAGTTCAGTTGTAATGAGATTGTAATGTCCACACTTTATCTATGCATCGCAGTCCTTCGTGAATGAGAATCACTTACCTTCCTACTTACGACTCATTGCTACTTCAATCGTCCTCACAAAAATCTTTAGAAAAATACCGCATTACAACAACACACGACGATCACAAAATGTTATTGCGAGTCTAACAGATTTCGTACCCTTGAGAATCTGCGAAATTTACAAACGGGCCAACCAACCTTGTCCCGACCCTTTTATTTCCAAAAAAATTATCAACCTACAACAACACACTCTACCTCCTTAGCTTTTCAGACCGAAAAGACAAGACTATGCAAAGCAGGACGTGACCATTCTCTGCAAAGTAAGACATAATAACACTCTTCCTCGCCAACTTTTCAAATTGACATGACAACACTCTACCTCCTCAGCTTTTCAGACCGAAAAGACAAGACAATGCAAACTAGGACATGAACACTCTCTGCAAAGTAAGACATGACAACACTTTGCCTCGCCAGCTTTTCAGATCGACATGACAATACTCTACCTCCTCAGCTTTTCAGACCGAAAAGACAACACTCTGCAAAGCAGGACATGACCACTCTCTGTAAAAGTAAGACGTGGTGACACTCTGCCTCACCAGCTTTTCAGATCGACATGACAATACTCTACCTCCTCAACTTTTCAAACCGAAATGATAGGACAATGCAAAGCAGGACGTGACCACTCTTTGCAAAGTAAGATGTGACAACACTCTGCTTTGCCAGCTTTTTAGATCGACATGATAACACTCTACCTCCTCAGCTTTTCAGACTGAAAAGAAAGCACTCTGCAAATCAGGGCGTGACCACTCTCTGCAAAGTAAGACGTGACAACACTCTGCCTCGTCGACTTTTTCGGATCGACTTAACAACACTCTACCTCCTCAGCTTTTCAGACTGAAAAGAGAGGACTCTGCAAACCAGGACGTGACCACTCTTTGCAAAGTAAAATGTGACAACACTCTGCCTCGCTAGCAACCTTTCAGAAATACAAGACAACACTCTGCCTCACAGGCTACTCACATGAATTTAACCGCACCATGCCAACCCTTTGGCTTATAAAAAGAGGTGGAAGATATCTGGGAGAGAACACTACACAACCAAATCCAACACTACACCAGAGCTTGCTTCACCACGCCAGGATGGATAAGCGATAGGACAAGATGAAGAAGCAATGGGACGAGATCCACGAATAAGCAAGGGCTGCTGCGGCTCAGGATGAAACAAGCAAAGAGTGCTAGGAAGGCACCTCCCTGCAATGACGCCCCCCATAGCAGCAACCCCTACCAGAACATTCCCACTTGGCGTTCGCCGCAAGACTTACCCGAGGAGGAGACGCCGCCCTTCTATTGGTGTAGGGACACATGTAAATTCTTCAAGTCCAAGCAGCGGCTCAGCCTAGGCATGTGTTACTGGGGTTGTGCGAACTACTCCTGTGACTATCCCGACTGCCGTTGGGACACGAGAAGCTATCGGCAGCCGGTTAGGACCAGTTACACTATGTTCCCCTACCATTTCTCTTTCAAAGTACGCATTAACAACTGTCCCGTCTACCCTAAGTCCCCGAATCTTCTATGTGGCTACCGCAAGTGGATCGACCAAGAGACCCACCCGCACAACCAGTGGCAAATCGACTACAAGGAGTGCGATGCCAAAAGGGCCCACGAGATCCAAGAGGAGGAGCACTACAACAAAGAGCAAAACGAGCGTATCCGTCAGGAGACGAAAGCTCATCTCGAGGCGTGCAGGCACAAAGAGCATGAGGCTCGCGAGAGGGAGCGCGAGAAAAAGAGAAAAATGGCGGCCATGGCCAAGGAGGCCGGCGAGTATAACGACAAGCTCGCAAGGAAGGGCAAATGGCTCGGTCCACACAGTAGGTCGGGCCATTCCATACTAGTCCCCCAAAGGTTGAATTTTCGGTTTGTTGCATCGTGCATGATCTCATCGTCTTTTCGCATTCAATTCTTCGCGTAGCAAGGCATCCAACAACATAAAAAACCGTGTACTAGAAGTGGCCATGAAATGGTCTACGACCCCAAAGTAGCCAAATGTGTAAGTAACTAAGTATGTTCTTAATATCTAAATCAAACAATGCAACTCAAAGTTTCTAGGCATACCTTGTACAAATTATTTCCAAAGAGTTGAAGGACTGGGCGCTAGATAATTTTGGATCAGTTTTTATTTTTATCATTGATGGCCCAATAAGAATAGTTCTAGGAGCAAGCTATAACAGAAAAAAGAAATATTCTTACAAAGTATGCTCAGTGATTACGTTATATGTGTGCGCCCAAATTAAATTAAACCATGAGCTCAATTCATAATTTATACCTCGATTCATACCCAAATTAAATTAAATTAAATTAAACCTTGTTATTTCCTCTAAGTTCTTTTTATTTCTTTTCGCTTTTCCCATTTAAAGAGTTTTTTGAAAGCTTTTAAAAATAAAATAAACCATTAGTATTTTATTGGATTAATTAAAGCTTAATTGGATATTTCAAAAATGAAAAACCTTTTAAATGAATAAAATAAACTTCAATTAAATTCAAAATTATTTTATTCAATCTATTCATGTTCCAAGGATTTTTATGGAATTTTCTTAAAATTTTGAAATTTATTTTATTTTGGATTTTTTTCCTTTTCTTTCCTCTCTTCTCCTTTCTCTCTCCTCTTACTACCCACCGCAATTGGGGCATGCAATACCTTGCCTTCTTGCACAAAGACTCCTTGTCTAGTGGCTGGGTGGTGCAAAGAGCACCTGGCATGTAACATCCCAAAATCCTAATCTTGGGATTAAGTAATATAAATGCATTAGGAAAAGTTCCTTTGAACATTTGCATTTAAACTTTGCCTTTTTGAAAATCTTGTGTTGGTTTTAAAAATAAAACTTGAGCTACTTTAGGTGCTAAAAAGGAAATAGATAGAACAAAGAAAAAATTTTCTAAGTAGGAGAATGGTTTCGGGCTATTTATCCCATGAATCATTCAACAAAATTTCTATATGAAATTTTGCTTAGAAAAATCTTTACAACCTCTTAGGAATAGCACCTTGTTTGAATTTTGTAGAAATTTAGGTAAGGTGTTAACCTCTGAAAATTTTACTATAGAAACTACTCAAGCTCAATAGTCTACACAAAAATTTTCATAATTTATGGACTTTGTTTGGTTTGTGAATTAAATCGGCAAAGAATTCAGCTGTTAATCTAAAAGCATGTACTGTTCCTCGGGCTTGAGTCCAAACAGTCCGGTCGAGCCATACCACCTTCTTAAGTGGATCAGACCCGGTGTTTCCTAACCGTTGGATCTGAAAATCAATCGTCCAGATCGAATGGGTCGTTCGGACCGTCCAAACAGCTCACTTCATCTGAGCCGTTGATGGTGAAATAGACGGTCCAGATTGGTTGGGTCTTTTGGACCATCTGGTGAGAGCAATCCATCCGAGCTGTTGGATTTTGAAATCGACGGCTCAGATTGATTGAAACGTTCAGACCATCTGAACAGATCCTTCATCTGGGCCGTTTATTTGCGAAATCGACAGTCCAGATTGGTTGAAACGTTTGGACCATCCGAACAGATCTATCATCTGAGCCGTTCGTTTTTGATCGGACCGTCAATGTTTGATCGACTTGTACCGCTTCGTCGAGTCAATGACTGGTGGGCCCCATGTGCAGAACCGTCTTCCACCTCGCATTTGGCCGCGCCAGCGCACGCCCACGCGCGAGAGCTCTACCACCCACCATTTTTTACCACCTCACCCACGGTTTGGCTGCAGCTCAGCTACTCCGGTCGCTTCGCCATTCAATGCCTTGCCCATACCTGCCCATGCCAACTTTTTTCCCGCCTGCATGACATTGTGAAGCTCCGCTAGGTTGCCCATGCACTACACCATGACATAGTATTAAGGGCAATAATCTACCGGGAAAAAATTGGATTAGTGGCAAAACATGTGCTGGCAATATTCAAAAGATTAAGGGTCTCGTTATCTGCCGGCAATAATTATTGTCTAGAACAATATATCTGCCGGCAATATTTTTATGTTAGCTACAATATATCTGCCCTAGATAAAGTCAATCAGGTCAATGTATCTGCCAGGAATAATAGCCATCCTTTGGGCGCGCAAGTGAAAAACCAAATTGACTGAGGCGCGAAGACTTTATCCCCCAAAATTTCTATTCCTTGCCAATTGCCCCTTCCTCTCCTCTGAATCCTCTCCCAGCGCCTTCTCCTTCCCCTTCCTCCCAGCACTGCCGACCAACTAGCGCCACCCCTCCTCGCGCCGCCCCAACCCCTGTAGCCCTACTACAGCCGCCTATGCCTCGCCCCCGCCACGGCCTCCCCCGCCGCTCGTCCTCGTCCACCTCCGCCCGCGCGCATCTCCTGCCTCCGCCGTTTCTCTACCCGCCTGCTCCCAATCCTCATGCTCCTCGCCTTCCTCCTCTACCCCTGTGCGCCCGCCGCCCGCATCGCCGACCTCTGCCTCGATCGCTTCCGCGTCAACCCACCCTTCCTCGAGCATCCGCTCCCTTCGATCCTCCTCCTCATCCCTTCTAGCAGTGGCACACCCTTGTTGCATAGATCTAGCGGCGGCGTTGGATGGTCATCCCTCCAGTGATCCTCTTCGTCTAACCCTTCGCCTTCTGCTCCGCTGCCCCCACTGCAGTGAAACGAGACAAGATGTTGCCCGCCACCTACCGCTCATACCGATGGGTCAAGGAGTGGTTCATGTCCTCGCCCCCCATCTCCCTGTCTGTCGCCGACTTCCTCTGGGCCTCCTCCTCCACCTCCTCCCCCACTACTGCCGCCATTTGGTCCTCTAGGCCCGACCTCTCCACTCGCCCCACAATGGCGTCACGCCCATAGCAAAAAGGTGAAACCTCCCATCTCCTCCCAATGTTTAGGGATATTGGATTCTTGCCTCTCTTGCTTCCAAGTGTTACGTGCCCCCTAGTGTTGGGGAGTGCGACTCTGACCGATGAGCTCTATGGGATTAGTGAGATCTGGTGGGAATTATGTATACCTCTGTGTTTTGATTGGAAGAGTAGAACATATTTGCTCGATTGGTAACTTTCCCTCGACAGTTCGACCTAATGCAGTTCTAATGAGTAGCCATTATGTGCTAGCTTGTTAGGTGTAAACTTAGACAAGAGTTGATTTCTTTGTTTGCCAAACGGTAGTGTTGTAACTAAAAGTAGCAAGTTGCCCTATGATTTCCATTTGGCCATCATGTTTGATTAAGTTAAGAGCACCCCCAAAAATAAAAGAACCGGTTTTGTTAGCACTGCTAATTTGTGTTTATCTAGGCATATCCAGCCTTCCCCTACCATCCAATCTGGTATCTTGGTTCTATACATCATATTATAAACATTGAGCAGCAGAGACTTTTCCTTGGACTAAAATATTTTGCCACATTATTTATTTTTGGTATCTTACTTATGTCTACATTGCATGAATTTGGCATTAGACTGTAGTAATTGATGTGCAAACTATGTTTTTCATTTGAATGTTTTCCACCCTTCTTGTTAATTTGTTGATTGCAAGCCTGACCATATTTTGGTGGTTCAGTTCAAGCATGGTCTTCCTTATTGATATTGCTGGAGTGTCAGTTAAAGGATCTGTACTACGTATATTGTAGCATGGCCCCATTATAAATATATGTGGTGAAAAATTGATATTGCTGGAGTGTCATTTATATTTAGTTAGATGGGACTCCAAAATTCACAACTTATTCCTTATCATGTTGTTTTCTTAATTGCAAAACAGCAGAAGCCTACCATGAGTTATTTCAATATGTCAGAAAGTTACCTTTCGTAACCTTCCAATGTTTTCCATTTATAGGTGCATTCACATGTGGATATTTACAATTTTTCGGATAATACACGGGAAGAAGGATTTGATATGCCAAAGGAAATGATACATTCACATCTGGGGATGGTTACAGATGGAAATGGCACGTTCACATTTTTGGATAATCCAGGCATCCCCCTTCTCTTTAATCCAGCAACCTATTTTCTTATTTGCTCCAGCCTTCACTCTCTCTCTCTCTCTCTCACACACACACACACACACAATCATTCACCCCCTCTATCTGTAGATCTAAGGTGTGCTATTTTTGTTTTCTTCATGTGTAGGAGTTCAGGCCATGGTACCAATCAAAGGAGGAACCCAACAATCCCTAACTAATTGATGGTAGCTGCTGATGTCTTCAGGGATTAGTATGTGCATAGTTAGTTGAGAAGTTATACATGTCTTTCTTAATTCTTCCAACTGTCATTTAATTTCTAAGGTCTGTCATCTTCTTCTCCCATCCTTAGCTCTCCCTCCCTTTTTTTCCTCTCCCTTCCGCTTTCCATTATACATGCATACAATGCGTTTGAAAGCATGGCTAAGAGTAACAATGTTGTTCTATGGTTCATCTTATTGATAGTTTGATGGAATTGTTTCTGTCGAACGGGTCGATGTCGACCACTTATGCAGAGGTATTAAGCAAATACAACCATCTTTATTCAAAACCATATCTTTATTGTCAATTTTTAGGTAGAGAGCATTCCTCAATCTACCTTTTAACTGTATTTTGTTCCTCTCTATGCACATATAGTTTGTCTGTTTGCTTCGATCACACCTTGAAATTTTCAAAGCATTACCCAGACCGAGATACACCTTCTTTTGTGCCTTCTTTTGCCATAGAAGTGTTGCGAGAATTCGCAGATACTTAGTTTTTCATTGTGATTGTGATATATGGGATGTAAGCCTCATTGGCGGTGTAGTTCAAATTTGACATCAGATACCTTTCTACTATGTTTATGGTTGAAGTTGTGGTGGTTAGTTGTTTTAGTGTCTGAGCTTCCACTTTTAGTTTTACCTACATGATTGAGAAGGTTAAAATATGAGGAGTTTAACTATTTGGATCCATAAAGTTCTTTGTTTTTGGTAGTTAAGAAGGCTTAAATGTAGGTTTTAGCTACTGGTACTCAAAGATTAGGTCTTTAGGGATTATTAAGGGCGAATATGTGCTAAACTTGCCATTTACAGTGCTTATTTCAGGTTTAGAGGAGTTACAAAGTGGGATTTTGTGGTGATGTATGCCAAGCTGTGGAGATCGACTAAAAGGACAATTGTTGTGGCTATTGGTAGCAGTGTTGTGCTCCAATAGCCATGTGATAGATACAGCATGCCATCTCCGAACCAATTACAAATTTAGTAATGATTTGTTTTCATACAAAGTTCAGCTTTTCATGCCTCATTAGCCATATAGTTCAACTTTGACATCGAGATGCCTTTCACTATGTTTATAATTGAAGTTGTGGTGGTTAGTTGTTTTAGTGTGCAAAGCTTCCACTTTTAGTAGTGTTAGATGACAAGGGAAGGAACCCGTTGGGTATTGCAGATGTTACAATAGGTATTGAGCTTGAAATGACAACATTGACTAATGTTACCAACTTACCATCCTTCCATTGGGACCATTGCTTCTTTGCGGCCATGCCCCTATAGTTCTCTAGTTGGGAGTACCTTTGCAACTTACTAACTTGCTTATATATATGTGTGTGAATAGCATGCACAAGGATGCCCTTGTGATTTATATGTAAATAATATTATAATATTTGTAGGATTGACCACCTATCGATAGTTTAAACTTTTGATTGAGTTGGTCATCACATGGAACTCCGTACAAAAGCACGGAGGTCTTGAGTTTGTTCTTGAAACCACACAAATAATAAGGGCTCCATAGCATTGTACTATGTTCATATTGCAGCTTGATCAAGCCTAGACATGAGGAGTTATGCGATATGACTACTATTGCCCACCTTGCCCGTAACATTCGATTTTCTAAATCCTTTTTAAATGTGTAAAATAAATTAAAGCTATTTTATTTTAATGAGAATTGCAAGTTTGGTTCGGTTGGAGAGGTTTGAATTCTTTGAGACCTCCTTTTGGTGTGCCCATGAGCCTCCCTTAGTATATCTTCTTTGGGTGTGTAGGTTTAGACCTCCTCGTGGTCTAGACCTCCCCGATGGCATGTGAGGTTAAGCCTCCCGTGAGGCTTAAACCTTCTCAGCTTGGGCGTATTCCTCGTCGGGCTTGTTCTTTGAAAGTGGTCACTTGGACCTCTTTGTTGGTCTTTAGAACCTCTTCTTTATGCAGGCGCCTCTCTATGCCCAGACCTCCTTTCATTGGGACATCCGTGTGTTCCGGTGAGCTTCTTGTTCACTGCGGACCTCCTGAATTCATGTAAATCCTTGGATATCCTTTCTTGGCGAAAGGACCTCCCTTGTCTTTGGATCTAGCGGTCCGGACCTCCTCCCATTCTAATCCAAGGGTCCAGACCTCCCATGCGCTATGTCCCTTCGTGGACCTCCCTTTGTTACAGATCGAGCAGTTCGAGACCTCCCCTCTGTATTGAATCTAATGGTTTGGACCTCCCTCGCTTTAAGTCAGGGCCCGACCTCCTCACGCGTTGTTTTTCTTTGGGGACCTCCCCCCTGGCCTGGTCTTGGTTTGTTGGACCTCCCTCTTGGAGATCCAGCCGCCTGACCTCCTTGAGACCACCCTTGGTGAGATCGATCGTCGGGACCTCCCCTGTCCAGACCTTCCCTGTCTAGACCTCCTCAATCTTTAGACCTTCCGTCCTTGGGCTTAGGACCTCCTAAGCCGCTCGGACCTCCTCGAGGACCTCTATTGTGGGTCAAGACCTCCCTATTTGACCCATTGTTTCTAAATTGGTGGCCCCACCTACCGGTCTTAACCATTCTCAATTCCTCATACGTTATTATATGGAGCATTTATCTGGGTCTTGACACATTAAATGCATCCATATCGTGGTGTTTTACTGAATTGGGTTATAAACCGTACCATGATATTTTTCTTTGTTCCTTCCCAAGCAACATACGTGTCCTTTTATTGTACCTTTCACCGGGTGGTAGTGACACCGCCACGACATTCATTAACTTTTGACTTACTTCTATGCTTATCCACGCGCGTATGTATCTAGTTTTTATCACCAGTGTTGACTATAAGCGATTCGGGAGCCTTGCCATTTCACTTTCTTCTCATGTATCCTCTTCGCTCTGGACGGTGGCCTTCAGGAAAAGCTTGGCTCTCCGACCTTCCCTTTCACCCATTCTTGCTTATCCTTGGTAAGTTCTTTGATGATCTCCTCCACCTTTGTGTTTACCACTACCTGGTGGCCATGTTTTTCGCAGGACCTTCTCTGGTGGGTTTCTTTGGAATACTGTGGTGCTCGTGTGAGGACCTTCTCTCCGGACCTTCCATAAGCATTTTGGCCTCGGGACTTCTCTGCCTTGCCTAGGTCACACCTTGGGACCTTTTTCCAAAGACCCTTTTTCCTTTGGTAAGCTAGACCTTCTCCAAAGAACCTAATCTAAATACAATGCTCTTACATTAATTGGGTTTTGAGATTTCTTTGGAGTTCTCTGGTTCTTTATTTGGATCTTTATTGGATCTCTGTTTGAATCTTCTTTGAATTTGCCTTCTATATATATGTAGATTGTGAAGATTAGGGAATCGAAAGTTACGAAGAAGAAGAATCTCTAAGTAGTGAGCAAGGCAAGTTACACTCTTGATCATATTACCCGATAATTTAAACTAATTATGTTACTGTTTTAATGTGTCTTGCATGCTTATTTTTATCAAGTTAGTTCAATACCGGTTTAACGTTATAGTTATACCCACTTCCTTTGTATGACCTCTGTTGGTTTGATGCGAGAACACATTGTCACCTTTAGGTCAAACTTAGCTATCTGATAGTATGAGTCAAGACCATTTGAAAAACATATGCTCGATTATGCTTAGACCAAAAGCTGTTGATTTGAAATCTTTACCAACATAACCAAATAATGTTTTAAATGTTTTCACCATGGCATTGGGTTGTCATGGAGGTATGAAAGTATTCTTTGGGGAAGCAAAGTTATGAAAATAGATTTTTGGTAGGGCGGGTTGGTTGACTTGGTTGGTGCAAGTTGATGCAGGATCGTGCCTTATGGTAGATCGATGCCCTTGGGTTTGTGGAAGTCGCCCTAGTCATTTGAGGACCGGTCTTTGGCGACCAATGCCATGCCTATAATGGGCTATGCCACAATCGTGCAACCACATGTCTCGAAATGGGGTGTGGGACTGGTGAATAATTTGCAAAACTCCACTACATCTTTGCTCCATTGGTGGTGTGGGAGGTCTTGTTGGCTAGAGGTCTTTGATGACCCATTGTTCCCCTTGGTGCAAGAGGGGCTTCATGGGATGGCTATCCATAGGGGGTGAAACCTTAGCAAGAAAAGGCGTGGTGGAGCAATGCATTGTAAAGGCCTTGTCATGAGCTCTAGATCTCTTACCTTTGGAAGTGAGAGGTGGTATTGGCGAATCTTGGGACAAACTAGAGTACTCATGTCGTGTGGGTAAAGTGCACAACCTCTGCGAGTTAAATCTATTGAATAGCCGTGTCCACGGTCAGGGCGTCTTGGCAAAGGCCACTTGAAGTTAGTTGTTGACTTTGGGAATTTAAAATGATTTTCAAATCTGTTTTGGGATTGCCGTCCCATGGGTTTAGGCGAGGAGCCTAATGTCGGGAGGGTATCCTTCACCAAATAATGATGAATGCTATCAAGCTGAAAAATTGCTTTGGTAAAATGAATTTTATCTATTGAAAGACACCTTTGGAACTTAGTAATGGTATTTGAAAGAAAATGGGCTTTGTGCAAGATCACCCTATTATGCCATCCTTTGATTATCCATTTATGCATGTCATATTGTTAACCCACAGGTGTAACTTGCGAAACCGATGGTAGTGCTCACTCTTGCTCATTACAAATTTTGCGAGGGAAGATATTGGCGATGATGAAGATCGAAGCAGCTAGGTTATGCTCTCGGTCATTTTGCTGTGGCGTGTTGATGGACTCTCATGCTTCCTTTTGCTCTCTTTTGCTTTTATGTATTTATGTTTGGCCTAAGGCCACCTTGTAACCAACTTTGTTAACATGTGGTATAAATAAAAGATTATTCGGATATCACCACTTGTGTATTTTTTTTTTGTGAAGGGCTAGCCATGATCCTTGGGACTAGCTCGGGTTTCACGAGAGGACCTTGGGCGAGGCTCGGTCCTCCATGATCTCACGTTGGGAAAAACATGTGGGGTTACAAGTGGACCTAGGCCTCCACGACCTCCTCGGAGGGTCGTGGGAGGTCTTAGTGCGCCTCGGACCTCCTTATTTATTTCACGTGGGGCTATGGCAGGTCGTGGGTGCTCCTCGGTTCAAAGACCCTCTCTCGGGTCATGTTCTCTGGACTTCGGGGAGGTCTTCTTGGACCTCTGGGAGGTCTTGAGTGGGCTGCAGAGAGTCCTCTTCAGACCTCTGGGAGGTCTGGTGGTTTCGAGAGGTCTGGAGGATCTCTCGGTGCCCTAGAGGCTGGTCGTCACAAAAGTGGTATCGAGCACTTACATGTAAGCCGTAACCTAGTAGAATGGTTGTGGAATTTCAAAATTTCTTTATGACAAAAGAAGAATAAAATGTTCTTTCTTACCTAGGTCATCTTTCCATTCTTACCTTGTTACGGTTCTTTTTCTTACCTCAATCTCATCTTAGCATGGTTCTTTCTACACACCCATTTATTAAGTTAAATGGTGCCTTATCCTTGCAACTTCTTATTAGAGGTCTTGAGTTAAGTTTGGTGCTTAGGACCTCCCTCAAAAAAGGTAAGATTCGAGTAGCATGGTGTTTGGTTATTATAAACCTTGAGAAGGCTCTTATTCTTTGTTTTTCTTTTATTGGATTTTTGTTCTTTGAAATGTTTGGTTGGGCTAGTTTTCCTTAGCCTCTTCTCTTTTCTTTTCGACCTTGGTGCTTGGACACTATAGCCACCTCTAGAAATGGCGGTGGTAACTCAAGCCATCACAGTAGACAAAGGTGAGGAAGAGGTGAGAACCTGCTATATGGACCAATCGAGAATAGAGGAGTTGAGGGTGAGCAAGGGCAACCAACATCACAGCCACCCCCCACCTCGGTGAAGGCCCTACTTGGACACAATTGTTGGCAAATCAAACTCAGGTTGATAAACTTGCTCTCACGATCTATTGCCAACACTCAATCTCACGCAGGCTGCGGCGATACCTCAACCTCAAGCTCAAGCTCCACCTCCACCAAGGTCTAGCATTGCAGAATTTATGAGGTTGCACCCTCCAACTTTTCGGCGATCTTGAGCCAATGAATCTTGATGGTGGTTAAGGGCGGTGGCGAAATTAGATATGGTGCTATGTCAGACCATGAAAGGGTACTCTTTGCCTCTCACCAACTCGGTGGACCCGCCTCGAGTGGTGGGACAACTGTCGATCCCATCTTGATCCTCGAGGCCATCACATGGGATGAGTTCAAGAAAGCATTTCATCGTGCTCATCTCCCACGGCATGATGTCATTAAAGAGGATAAATTTCGTACCTTGAAGCAAAGGCGATCGTCTTGTCAATGAGTATATGCATAAATTTAACGAGTTAGCAAGATATGCTCAGGGGATGTTGCTCTTGATGAAAGCAAGCAAGAACACTTTTGGAAGGGTTGAATGATAATATTTCAGTTCATCTTGTTTCCGGGAACACACTAACTTCCAAAGACTTGTGAGCAAGGCCATCAGACAAGAGGATAAACTCCAAAGATGGAGGGCGAAAGAAAAAAGCGCCTGAGAGGTTTAATCGGGAGGATTCCTAAGTCTAGGACCTCTCGGTCCCAGACCTCTCGGCTAAGTCCTCACGGACCTCCTCAAGGGCATCTGGGTCGAGAACAGCGTACTAGCAAATCAAGTTATCATAGGACCTCTTCAGAGTCAATTTCAAAAAAACCTTCCATGACCTCCTCGTAGGAGTGACTGTTTCTTTTGTAATGAAATTGGGCACTACACTAATAAGTGCCCAAAGAAGCAACAAGTTCTTTGCATCGGTCCGTCTGAACAAGGAGCATCGGCTCAAGGAAGTGCCTCAAGTGTGAAGCTTCTTTGCTAAGGTTATCAAGGGCCGTGTCACACATGTCACGGCAAAAGAGGCACATGATGCACTGATGTGGTTCTCGGTACGTTCCCTGTCAATTCCGTACCAGCTTACGTTTTATTTGACTCGGGGGCTTCCCATTCTTTTGTTTCTAGCAAATTTGTGGGAAATTGTGGGTTGTCTACAATTCCTTTGGTAAACCCTATGCTAATACATGTCCTGGGTATAGATATGAGGACTAATACCCTCTGCCCAAATCTCACCTTAGAGATTTACGGGTTTTATTTCATGCAGACTTGATAGTCTTGCCAACTCAAGGGCTGGGCGTAATCCTTGGAATGAGCGGTTGGCTAAGAATAAAGGTCAGATTGATTGTGCTACTAAGTCTATAACACTCACCAATGAACAAGGAAGTCGGGTAGAGTTTAAGCCAAGACCTCCCTAAAGGCAGGGACTTCTTCTAACTAATGTAAAGGAGGTAGTGAAGTGGAAGACCTACCGATGGTCGAGAGAATATATGGATGTGTTCCTGAGGAACTCCACGGAATGCCACGATAGGGACATTTCTTTTCTAATTGAATTGGTCCTGGGACAGCACCCATCTCAAAGAGACCTTCTGAGGATGCACGTGAATGAACTTGTAGAAGCTGAAGAAAGCAGATCCAAGAATTGAAGGAAAATGATTTATTAGACCAAGCTCTTCACCATGGGGAGCACACATGCTATTTGTTAAAAAGAAGGACGGTAGCTTGAGAATGTGTGTGGATTATAGATCACTCAATGAGGTCACTATTAAGAATAAATATCCATTACCAAGGATAGATGACCTCTTTGACCAACAAGGGGCAAGTGTGTTCTCCAAAATAGACCTAAGGTGCAGTTACCATCAACTTAAAATCGGGCGAGAGGACATCCCTAAAGCTGCATTTACCACGGTATGGACTATATGAGTTCACTGTGATGTCATTTGGACTGACAAATGCTCCAGCTTATTTTATGAGCATGATGAACAAAGTATTCATGGACTTCCTTGACAAATTTGTGGTGGTGTTTATTGATGATATTCTCATCTATTCCAAAAATGAAGCAGAACATGAGGAACACCTAAGAATGGTGTTGGGAAGACTTAGAAGCAAGCGACTCTATGCCAAGTTTAGTAAATGTGAATTTTGGCTAAGTCAAGTAGCCTTCTTAGGTCATATTATTTCAGCCAAAGGTGTAGCTGTAGACCCATCAAAGGTGGAAGCGGTCCTGAACTGGAGACCTCCTAAAACAGTGACTGAGGTAAGAAGTTTCCTTGGACTAGTGGTTATTCTGAGAAGATTTATTAAAGACTTTTCTAAGGCGCTAGACCTCTTACTCAACTTAGAAAAAGGAAAAAGGTTTGAGTGGACTAAGACACATGAACAAAGTTTTGAGATTGAAGGAAAAGCTTACCACCGCTCTGTGTTAGTACTTCGGACATCCAAAAGACTTTGAAGTATTTTGTGATGCATCCCATCAAGATGCAGGGTGTGTGCTAATGCAAGATAGAAGGGTAGTGGCATATGCCTCTAGGCAGTTGAGACCTCATGAGAGAACTACCCCACACATGACCTTGAATTAGCATTTGTTGTGCATGCCTTAAAGATATGGCGGCACTACCTCATTGGCAACCGATGTGAGGTATACTGCGACCACAAAAGTTTGAAATATATTTTCACACAAGCAGAGCTGAACTTAAGACAAAGGAGGTGGTTAGAATTAATTAAGGACTATGACCTTGGGATACACTATCACCGAGTAAAGCCAACACGATGGTGATGCTTTAAGCGAAAAGGATCTTGTAATACCTTGTCGGTCCGGCAACAACAACCAAGACTATATGAAATGAAGTACCTCAATCGGAGATAGTAGAGCAAGGTTGTGTGAACACCTTGGAGGTACATCAATTGTCTGGACCAAATCAAAAAACGACAAGAAAGAGATGAAGACATCCAAGACATCAAGAAAATATGAGAAGAGGTAAAGCCCGGGCTTTCTTGAAGATGAAACAGAGTAGTATGGTTTGGTAGCGAATCATGTGCCAAACAACCGGAGATCAAACAACTCATTTTGGTGGAAGCACACGGATCACCATACTCCATCCACCGGGCGACACCAAAATGTATCAAGACCTTAAAGAGAGTCTTGGTGGACGGTATGAAGCAAGATGTGGCTAAATATGTAGCCCAATGTGATGTGTGTATGAGAGTTAAGGCTCTACACCAAAAACCCGAGTTTATTACAACCCTTGCCAATACGAATGGAAATGGGAGCAAGTGGGCATGGATTTTATCCTTTGGATTGCCGGGACTCGATCAGGTATGATTCCATATGGGTGGTGGTTGATAGACTAACTAAGGTAGCCCATTTCATACCGATTAAGACCACCTATAGTAGCAATGTCTTGGAAGATCTATATATGGCGAATTGTTTGTTTACATGGAGTGCCCAAAAGAATAGTATCGAGACGAGAGGATCTCAATTTACCTCAAGGTTTTGGCGAGTTTGCATGAAGCTCTAGGTACTAAACTTAATTTTAGTCGACTTATCATCCCCAAACCAATGGGCAAGCAGAGAGTGAATCGGATATTGGAAGATATGCTTAGGGCATGTGCCTGGATTTTGGAAAAATTTGGGACAAAAACTTGCCCTATGCTGAATTTTCTTACAATAATAGCTATCAAGCTAGCCTACAAATGTCTCCATTTGAGGCTTTGTATGGAAGACCTTGTAGAACACCTCTCCTCCGGGATGAAGTTGGAGAACATCAGCTGTATGGGCGGACACGATCAAAGATCTTTGAGAGCAAAGTGAAATTGATTAAGGAGCGATTGAGAGTGGCCGTCCGACAAAAGAGCTATCTTGACACCAGCGCAGATTTATCTTTTGAGGTTGGTGATTTTGTATACCTCGAGTAACACCAATTCGGGAGTTAGAAGATTTGGATGAGAGGAAAGTTGGCACCAAGGTATGTAGGACCATACAAGATCTTAGCAAGACAAGGTGAAGTAGCATATAAGCTGGAACTTCGAGTCCTTGGCGGCGATACACAACATTTTTCATGTATCACAACTAAGAAATGCCTACGGTTTCACGAAGATCATCTTGTAGTGGAGGACTTGGACTTCTGGAAGACCTTACATATGTGGGCGACCCATTAAAATTACGGATGTTGCAGAGCGAGTCACGGGGAGTAGAATTATCAAGTCATACAAGGTGCGGTGGAGCCATCATCCGAGAAAATGAAGCTACATGGGAAAAAGAAGAGGACCTCAAGATTAACTACCCCTATCTCTTTCTTGATTACATTTGAATCTAGGGGCAGATTCCTTTAAGGGGTAGGTTTGTAACATTCGATTTTCTAAATCCTTTTTAAATGTGTAAAATAAATTAAAGCTATTTTATTTTAATGAGAATTGCAAGTTTGGTTCGGTTGGAGAGGTTTGAATTCTTGAGACCTCCTTTTGGTGTGCTTGTGAGCCTCCCTTAGTATATCTTCTTTGGGTGTGTAGGTTTAGACCTCCTCTGTGGTCTAGACCTCCCTAGTGGCATGTGAGGTTAAGCCTCCGTGAGGCTTAAACCTTCTCGCAGCAGGCGTATTCCTCGTCGGGCTTGTTCTTTGAAAGTGGTCACTTGGACCTCTTTGTTGGTTTAGAACCTCTTTTGCGTCTGGCGCCTCTCTGCCCAGACCTCCTTTCATTGGGACATCCGTGTGTTCAGTGAGCTTCTTGTTCACTGCGGACCTCTGAATTCATGTAAATCCTTGGATATCCTTTCTTGGCGAAAGGACCTCCCTTGTCTTTGGATCTAGCGGTCAGACCTCCTCCCATTTCTAATCCAAGGGTCTAGACCTCCCATGCGCTATGTCCCTTCGTGGACCTCCCTTTGTTACAGATCGAGCAGTTCGAGACCTCCCCTCTGTATTGAATCTAATGGTTTGGACCTCCTCGCTTTAAGTCAGGGCCCAGACCTCCTCACGCGTTGTTTTTCTTTGGGGACCTCCCCTTGGTCTTGGTCTGTTGGACCTCCCTCTTGGAGATCAACCGCCCAGACCTCCCATGAGACCACCCTTGGTGAGATCGACCGTCGGGACCTCCCCTGTCGAGACCTTCCCTGTCTAGACCTCCTCAATCTTTAGACCTTCCGTCCTTGGGCTTAGGACCTCCTAAGCCGCTCGGACCTCCTCGAGGACCTCTATTGTGGGTCAAGACCTCCCTATTTGACCCATTGTTTCTAAATTGGTGGCCCCACCGCCGGTCTTAACCATTCTCAATTCCTCATACGTTATTATATGGAGCATTTAATCTGGTCTTGACACATTAAATGCATCCATATCGTGGTGTTTACTGAATTGGGTTACTTAACAATACCATGACATTTTCTTTGTTCCTTCCCAAGCAACATCGTGTCCTTTTATTGTACCTTTCACCGGGGTGGTAGTGACACACTGCGACATTCATTAACTTTTGACTTACTTCTATGCTTATCACAGCACGTATGTATCTAGTTTTTATCACCAGTGTTGACTATAAGCGATTAAGGGAGCCTTGCCATTTCACTTTCTTCTCATGTATCCTCTTGGCTCTGGACGATGGCCTTCAGGAAAGCTTGGCTCTCACGACCTTCCCTTTCACCCATTCTTTGCTTATCCTTGGTAAGTTCTTTGATGATCTCCTCCACCTTTGTGTTTACCACTACCCAGGTGGCCATGTTTTTCACGGGACCTTCTCTGGTGGGTTTCTTTTGGAATTCTGTGGTGCTCGTGTGAGGACCTTCTCTCGGACCTTGCAAGCATTTTGGCCTCGGGACTTCTCTGCCCACCGCCTAGGTCACACCTTGGGACCTTTTTCCAAAGACCCTTTTTCCTTTGGTAAGCTAGACCTTCTCCAAAAGAACCTAATCTAAATACAATGCTCTTACATTAATTGGGTTTTGAGATTTCTTTGGAGTTCTCTGGTTCTTTATTTGGATCTTTATTGGATCTCTGTTTGAATCTTCTTTGAATTTGCCTTCTATATATATGTAGATTGTGAAGATTAGGGAATCGAAAGTTACGAAGAAGAATCTCTAAGTAGTGAGCAAGGCAAGTTACACTCTTGATCATATTGCACCCATAATTTAAACTAATTATGTTACTGTTTTAATGTGTCTTGCATGCTTATTTTTATCAAGTTAGTTCAATACCGGTTTTAACGTTATAGTTATACCCACTTCCTTTGTATGACCTCTGTTGGTTTGATGCAGAACACATTGTCACCTTTAGGTCAAACTTAGCTATCTGATAGTATGAGTCAAGACCATTTAAAAACATATGCTCGATTATGCTTAGACCAAAAGCTGTTGATTTGGAAATCTTTACCAACATAACCAAATAATGTTTTAAATGTTTTCACCATGGCATTGGGTTGTCATGGAGGTATGAAAGTATTCTGGGGAAGCAAAGTTATGAAAATAGATTTTTGGTAGGCGAATTGGTTGACTTGGTTGGTGCAAGTTGATGCAGGATCGTGCCTTATAGTAGATCGATGCCCTTGGGTTTGTGGAAATCGCCCTAGTCATTTGAGGACCGGTCTTTGGCGACCAATGCCATGCCTATAATGGGCTATGCCACAATCGTGCAACCACATGTCTCGAGAATGGGGTGTGGGACTGGTGAATAATTTGCAAAACTCCACTACATCTTTGCTCCATTGGTGGTGTGGGAGGTCTTGTTGGCTAGAGGTCTTTGATGACCCATTGTTCCCCTTGGTGCAAGAGGGCTTCATGGGATGGCTATCCATAGGGGGTGAAACCTTAGCAAGGAAAGGCGTGGTGGAGCAATGCATTGTAAAGGCCTTGTCATGAGCTCTAGATCTCTTACCTTTGGAAGTGAGAGGTGGTATTGGCGAATCTTGGGACAAACTAGAGTACTCATGTCGTGTGGGTAAAGTGCACAACCTCTGCGAGTTAAATCTATTGAATAGCCGTGTCCACGGTCAGGGCGTCTTGGCAAAGGCCACTTGAAGTTAGTTGTTGACTTTGGGAATTTAAAATGATTTTCAAATCTGTTTTGGGGCTTTGCGTCCCATGGGTTTAGGCGAGGAGCCTAATGTCGGAGGTATCCTTCACCAAATAATGATGAATGCTATCAACTGAAAAATTGCTTTGGTAAAATGAATTTTATCTATTGAAAGACACCTTTGGAACTTAGTAATGGTATTTGAAAGAAAATGGGCTTTGTGCAAGATCACCCTATTATGCCATCCTTTGATTATCCATTTATGCATGTCATATTGTTAACCCACAGGTGTAACTTGCGAACGCACGATGGTAGTGCTCACTCTTGCTCATTACAAATTTTGCGGGAGAAGATATTGGCGGTGATGAAGATCGAAGCGGCTAGGTTATGCTCTCGGTCGGTTTTTGTGTGGCGTGTTGATGGACTCTCGTGCTTCCTTTTGCTCTCTTTTGCTTTTATGTATTTATGTTTGGCCTAAGGCCACCTTGTAACCAACTTTGTTAACATGTGGTATAAATAAAAGATTGTTCGGATATCACCACTGTGTATTTTTTTTTGTGAAGGGCTAGCCATGATCCTTGGGACTAGCTCGGGTTTCACAGAGGACCTTGGGCGAGGCTCGGTCCTCCATGATCTCACGTTGGGAAAAACATGTGGGGTTACAGAGTGGACCTAGGCCTCCACGACCTCCTCTGGAGGGTCATGGGAGGTCTTGGTGCGCCCTCGGACCTCCTTATTTATTTCCACGTGGGGCTATGGCAGGTCGTGGGTGCTCCTCGGTTCAAAGACCCTCTCTCTCGGGTCATGTTCTCTGGACTTCAGGAGGTCTTCTTGGACCTCTGGGAGGTCTTGAGTGGACTGCAGAGAGGTCCTCTTCAGACCTCTGGGAGGTCTGGTGGACTTTCGAGAGGTCTGGAGGATCTCTCGGTGCCCTAGAGTGGAGTCGTCACATTGCCCTTATAGCTTAGCTTTGGGTCAGGTTTAGTTTGTTGGTGCAAGAAACTTCCGTAAACATGACTTGCTTTTCTTTTTCATATTTGATGCATACTACAAGCTCCCCTTCCGAGATTGCCATGTTCTTTTAGATCTTTCTATGTTGGTGATCTTTCTTTGGGAGAGAGAATGATCATAGTGACGCAGATATAGAATTTGCTAAGGTATGGTGATGCCTCTATCCCTTGAGCTACAATGCATGAGCATTTTGATTAATTTAACACCAACATAGAAGGAAGCCTCTGTCCCTTAAGCTACAATAGCTTAAACAATAAAGGAACATTGTTTTGCATAGAAAAATGTCACTGTATGCAATTGAATAAGCAAACCATTTGAAAACAAAATAATTCAACAGTTTTGCTTGAGCTTTTACCAAGCGTACTCTGCCAGTCTTGGTTCCATGTACCCGATGGGCGTGTGAGAAAAAGCTCTAGCTAAAGATCCCTAGTCTTTTTGTTCATAATTTTTTAAGTATTTATTTGTAATCTTCATCGTTAACAGTTGAAGAGAATTGTGAGACATTTCAATAATTAATCTCTTAAATGCCCCCAAACTTGAAAACAAATTCTAAAGATAGCACAATGGTAAATTAATTATTTTTGTCAATAAGTCTTGCACTTTTTTTTGTCAATGGTATTTCTTTTATGCAGTTTCTTTGCACTTTGAATGGTTCTACTCTTGGTGGGAAAAATGGAAAGAAGTTACGTACCAAGGCGAATGGAGGTAAATTAGCTGACTTGCAAATTCAGTTGTTATAAGGATATCAATCCTTTGCTTAAGTAATATAAGGAAAAAAAAATCTAATTTCATTCCACATCTAACTACTTTTGTAACTATAAAAAGAGTTGCTACGGTATTCCTTGTTGCTCTTTGCTTATGGAAAGCTAATTTAGAATAAATATATTAATATCATAGTTATACATATGTGGACTGAGAACTTAAGATGGTGATAAGATCAACGGTATGCTCATATGAACTTGCGACTTATAATATGGTTTAAATTGTGCAACACAACAATCTTGCAAGAATTGAGAGGCCTTGCGAGAGAGCAAGCAAAATCGGGGCGAAAATCTTTGGGTTGGAGTATTTACATGTGCCAAGGATAGACTAGTATTGTCGATTTTTGTGTGTGGATGTTTTATGCGTGCCAAGGAGACCGTGGCTATTTTAGAATGATCGAGTTCTGAATTTCATCTATGTATTGCAGCTGTATTTGATTTTTAATATGACATTTTCTAAGTGGTACGATTGAGAAAATTGTATGTTTTCTAAATTCTGGTTGAATGGTGCAAACTATTGAGAAAATATCTTGGCGGTGTAATTAAATTATATTGGTATTTTACATGTATAGGGGTGCCTAATTTACTGGGAATCATGCTAATGAGGTCAATATATCTGTCGGGGACAATAGACAATCGACGGCAGTTAAGTGCTAGGAATAAATCTAACTGCCGGGGAAAACCAACTTATCTAGGGCACTTAACTACCGGCGAAAATAGACAATCGAGGGCACTTAACCACCGGGAAAACCAACATATTTAGGGCACTTAACTGCCGGGAAAATAGACAATCGAGGGCATGTTAACTACCGATGTACATATAACTACCGGAAAACTCTAGCTAGCAGGAAATATCTAGCTGCTGGGAAACTCTAGCGGTGGGAAAACCAACTTATCTGGGGCAATTAAGCGCGAGAATACACATATCGTGGGAATGTCTTTCCGTGACACTTTAATGCAAGCGGGCAATAAGTGCTAGGAATACACATTCTCGGTAGATAAATTGCCTTTCAACGCAGTTTTTTCCCAGCAATTGCATTGTCCTTAATACTATGCCATGGTGTAGTGATGTTCGCTGAGCTCCACCTCGTTCATCTCGCCGTTACGCCTATATAAAGGCCACCCCAGACTTTCACTACTACAAAAGGCTATCTTGGGCGCCTCATCACGAGACGGTTGACCAAAACCATACATATTAAATACAATCACGAGCGGTTTTGGTTTAGCGGCCGAAATGCGTATTCTTAACTGCGCTAAAACCGTTTGTGAAGAAATAATATCACGAGCGATTCGCGTTGAAAACCGTCGTAAGTATCACGACGATTCGAACAACAAGAACGTCGTGATGCTACTAAATATCACAGAGCGGTTCTTGTTTAGAACCATCTATGAGGTATCATAGGCGGTTTTCAACACTAACCGTGCGTGATTCTATTTAAATATCACGAGCGGTTCTTGTTAAGAACCGTCGTGATACCTCCTGACAGTTTTCAACCCGAACCGTCTGTGACTTCCGTCCTCATTACAGGCAGTTAAGTATAAAAACCGCGTGATAAGTATTTTGATTTTACCATGGCTTGAAATGACTAACACTCGATTTTGCCATGGCTTGAAATGACTAACACTGATTTTACCATGGCTTGAAATCAATAACACTCCGATTTTACCATGGCTTCAAATCACTAACACTCGATTTTACCTTGACTTGAAATCACTAACACTCCGATTTTACCATGGCTTCAAATCACTAACTCTCTGATTTTACCATGGATTGAAAGGAAAATTCAAGCCATGGTTACCATGGCTTCAAATCACTAACTCTCCCGATTTTACCATGGATAAAATCAAAGAGTAAGAAAAATTCAAGTCACAGATGGTTTTAATCTGGCTATGCGTGATAAGATACTTATCACGAGGCGATCGTATTAGAACCGTCGTGATATGTCATCCTGAGCGGTTTTTGTATGAAACCGTCTATGATTAGCGACACGGAGTTCGGAAAATTTTGAGCAGCGTGAGGAAAAAATATTTTGGCGCTGTCCTTAAAAATTATAGCCACCGGCCTTGTTTTCCATCAGTCTCTCCTCCCACACGAGTTCCGGCGACCACCCTCGATTCCCCATCGTGGTTGGCGAGGAGACACGGCGGCGATGAGGAGGAGGTGATCGGAGGAGCTCCTTATCCGCCGCCTGAGGTAGGCTGGGAAAAATGCGTGTATATCCCATAACATACACAATTTGTTGGTTGTTTGATGTAAAGAAAATTATCTTAATTTTGTGTTACCTAAGGTCGAGCGCCTCTGGAGGTTTCAATCGTCTCTCCTTGAAGCGAGCTTGAGTCGAACTTCGATGACATGCAAGAACATCTTGTGATATCTTTGGTGAGAGTATGAGAGAAGCTCACAAGACCAATCAAGCGCCGATGAGTTCTTTAGGAGCTTGGAGACATAGATAGTTTCTAGCTAGTTTAACTTTCTAACATTATTCTTTTTTCCCATTCGGAGGGCGTTGTGAAACCTTTTTGTTTCCCTTTCCTATAATGTGTTTGCCATCAGAATTTTAATTGGATTTTAGTTGTCTTGCTAGAGGTTGCATATGGAAACTACTGTCTAGCAATTGATTAGTTTGGCTCAAATCCGATTATTTTTTGCAATAGAAAAAACTATCACAGATGGTTACGAATAAGAACCGATGCGTGATATTATCACCAGGAGCGGTTCTTGTTGAGCCGATGCGTAGGAAAATAGACTATCCTGAGCGGTTTTGAACAAGAATAAATGCATGATAATAATATCACCAGATGGTTCTTGTTGAACCGTTTGTGATGACCTCATCATCGGCCCATAAACTCGGGCGGCTCCGAAGAAACCGTCATCATGCGTTTTGAACGTCTGTGAAGACCTTTTACGTAGTAGTGTTCGCATTCTCTTTTCCAACTCCATCGCTCCTCACTTCTCCTCTCATCCACTCAATCGAGCTCTAGAGCTCAAAGAGCTAAAACCCTAAAACCGCCGTGCACCATCATCTTCATCTCCGACGCCGTGAAGGGTTTGGTGTCAAGTTCTTCATGTCATATCGCGTCCCTCAACATCTTGAATCTTTCCCCTCATTCAATTTGATCTTCCATCCACAGGAGCTCCCGATTTGGACCTTCTTCTTCGTCTTCGGCCAGAGCATCGCCTCAAGCCTCACCGGCGTTTCACGACACCCCGATCCAATTCGCCGCACCTGGAGAATCGCCAGAGCACCAGGAAGCTTCCCCAACCATTGGACTTCAAGCTCCTCCACCCCATTGTCTTCTCCACGCACGACCAACCTCACCGCCACACCTCATCGTCGACAGCCCGTCTCTGACCATCTCTGTACCTCCGCGTCATTCCGCTATACTCCTAGTAGTCCCTAGATGCTTATGCGTGCACTCTTTTGCCAAGGGCTATGCCCATTCACGCTGTCGCGTTTTGCCATAATAGCTCCTCCGCTCGTCACCGGCACGCCACCGCGTTGAGCCACCTCAGGCCACACCGTTGGTGCCGACAGGTGTGCATTAGTGCATAGAATCCGTTTTGATTACTCATCGATGCTGTCGAGCTCCACATCGCCGGCGAGTCGCTGCGGCCTTCGCGCCCATCGCATGCGAATTTCGATGATGATAGCACAGTGCACGTCATCGACGTGCCTATTCACATCATTAGGGTTAGCGTATTGTTTAACCGATTAGTTAATTCTAGTGAGTCACTTACATGTGGGACTGAGCTATTAAGTTAACTCAAACCATTATCTTCGCTTGAGTCTATGACATGCGGGTCCCACGAGTTAAGTGCATAGTGAAAACCCCGTGGACGAGTCTCACTAACGATGGGCCCCATCATCGGTGTCAGCAAAAATCAATGGAAAATAGAAATGCGTTTTCGGTTATAGCGAAATCGTTTTCATTAGTGAAGCGTAAACTCGATATAACGAGGCGTAATATCGCTTCCTCAGATTAAGCGTATTTTCCATTTATTCTGGATTTATCGGTGAGTGTAGTAAAAGCTTAATAACTTTTGCTACACAACTCCAAATTTAGTGACCTTGGTCTCTAAATTCGTCTAAAATCATGATCTACCTGGTTTTGTAAAAATATTTATTTTTGGTTACTTTTTTTCTTGGTTGGTTGCTATTTAACTCTTTTTTGGCTTTTTTTAGACGTCTACTATTCGGGTTTTTCTTGTGACGATCAATCAACTATACCTCCAGAACATCAAGGGCAAGGAAAGCACCCCCTTTGATCATAATGATCCCAGTATTTTACTTATTGTACTTTGTTTTGCAAATCCTATTATGCATACGTGTATGTTTGTATGAAAATTGCTATTTATCGGAAATTGGTAGTTGTAAATCCTACTTGCTGCAATTGTCTCCTTGAAATATTTATCTCTTACTATTGTAACATTTAGAATATGGGTTAGACAATATGTAATGTCATTTGGAAATTTTCGAGTGCAGTCATTGCACAAATGCAACTAGAGCAATAGAATTTTCGAAAATTTATAAAAGGACAATATGTTACTTTGCGTATTTGGGATTATTTTGAAAAATGTCCAGGGGAGTTACCTCTGTTATTTTATATGAAAATGGCATGAAAACTTTAGTCTTTAGACACGGGCAAGTTATTTTGTATTCTGAGAAAGTGAGGATTGAAACTCATTAGTAGATAGGGTGGAGATCTTGCTCATAGTCAATTAAGGACTGAAGCCAGCAAATCCGGAACTAAGACCTAATCGTACAACCATATGTGCTATTGTGGGATGGTTGTAGCTAACTAAGTTATCGAAATCTTAGCCTTGCATGACGGTAAGCGATAGTGTCCACATTCTTTGGGGTATCGGCAATGCAAACCTGGCAATGGATTCCTCACTTGACGACTTTCCATCCGGACGAAGTGAGGGACTTGCTCAGGGTGCTGTCCGGGTGAGCAAGGCTCCTCATTCGATGTATACTTGTATTATGATCTTCGTTATTATTTTTCCCAACGGATGAGGATAATGATTCGCAGGGCTAGTGCAAGGTTAGGACTAGATAATGTAAAGGCTGCGTCGCGAACTCTAGGTTGCTTACCTTCGGCGGTGAACAGCGATATAGAGATATTTGAACAAGCTGGAATACAGCGTACTATGGGTAAAGTTGTACACCTCTGCAGTGATAAACTATTGAATAGCCAGCTCGCGGTCATGAGTATGCTTAGTCTTGGCTGGTATGGCGATAGCTTTGTTTTTCAAAACTGCTTTGATACAAATGATCGGGGTAATGACATGGTGTTTTTTATTTGTTGAGTTAACTGCCATTTCTATGACTTTGTTGCTATGTCTATAGCGGATTGTCATTTCTATGACTGATTTTCTATTTCTATAGCAGGACTGCTATTTCTATGATCGAACATGAACTTGTCAGTGCCATTTCTATGGCAAAACCTATTTATATTTTTGCTTACAACCGAGTAGGGTTGTGAGTGTTTGTTGTTATTGGTTTAGTTACTTTACTTACTGTCTTATGCTTACTTGTTCATAAACTGCTCTTTCAAATCCCGTTGCAAATTATTACTCGTGCTCGTTGCAAATAAACTTGGCTTTGAGTAAAAGAACTTGTAGAATAGAGCCATACATTTGACAGCCTTGCATCTAATATAATTTTATGATACACTACAAGTCTTCTTGAGTACATAAGTACTCAATCTTGCTATTGTTGTTGGTTTAGAATTTGCGAGATGATTCGGCCTTTGATGATGAGTTCTTTGCACAGCACCAAGGGGTTGATTGTGAGTCTACTTAGGCCTTGTTTCCTTGTCGGTTTACTGGAGGAATAGATGGCATGCAGTGGACTTTTGCTACTACTACTACTATGTTTTCATCTGCGACTTTACTTTCTCGATTCTTGCTTTAATTTATTTGACCGGTCGGCCGTGGTTTGTAATAGCCGTTGTAATAACTTAAGTAGATTGTCTCTTTTGCTTTACTTTAGATTATGAATGTATGAATGTGATGCCAATTGTTGTGAATGTGTGTGCTAGCCTTTATTCTTGGGACTAGCACAGTATACACATAAGATACACATAAGATCCACGGGTATTCCATAGAAGTGCGACATCTTGCGACAGTGCTATATTGAGCGGGCTGCTGCGGGCGGTATGAAGGCCAAATGTGGAATTTGAAGGTAGGAAGGCTAGATTTGGAATTACGATGGTGTAAAGGGCCAACATATAGTGCCCAAAATTCTCCTCCACCTTACGCGTACGGCCACAGGCATCACCAGCAAAAGCAATGGTGGAGTCGCAACAGATGGCCACAGCACCGTATGCAAATCAGGTACGTGTGGAATCATCCTACCGAGGCCATGCACGATGCACGTCCGCATCATTGCACACAATTACAGAACGGCTCGAGAAGAGGGATTACAATAAGTAATCGTCGACCATTTTTATTCCACAAACGTATACAACCAGATCATATTACAGCAACTGGGAGCTGCAGATCAACCAACAAGAAATCGCTTCTAGCTGCAAGCTAGGGTGCATCAGTGCCTAGCTAATTTTATTTGTCTTGAGCACAACGCCGGCCCATGCATATGCAACCAGCTAATTTCAAACCTGACCCTTGGTTCTTTCACATACGTACACAACTTATTTATTCGCCTGAAATCGAATAGCAGTACGTAGTTGACACGTTTGGTGATCGATCGACATAAATATGCACGGATAATGACTGGGTTACTCATATATCGGCGACCAGCGATGCACCTGTTTCGACCAACTCTCTGAAGTTGATGGGTTGTGCGTATTCTGTTGATCCGTAGAAGATGGCGAGATTCCTCGTTCGTAGGTAGCTTGCGTCCCGTGTATCTTGTCCCAGAACACGTACGCGTTGCGGTCTGCACAGTAGCTTGTGTTTGGCATGCCGCACAGTACCTCCCCGTTGAGCTTCCCTGCTCCGCAGCATGCGCGCTTCACCTCCTTGATTCCTGACCATGCATACAATCCATCCATCGATCGATGTATTCACAATTAATAGCGATTCATTGATATTTATATATTTAATCTCCTCAGCAGATCCATGCATCAACCTGCAATTCATTTAGTTATACCATTTTCTACAATTAAAATTTATGTAACTAAACTGCTAGCATTTTCTATCTATGCCTGCAGTCAAACTTTTAAAACTTGATTAATAGGCAAAACTATGTAGATTTGTCAAGTAAAAATGATATATATTAGTAGATTTATCATCAAGAGTACTTCCATTTCGATACAACTATTATATAACAAAAGTTTACGGCAGGTGACTCACATCCACTAAGAAAGAAAAAGAGAATGAGAATTATGCTAGAAGTTCTTGTAAAAGGAAAAACGTCTAGCCCTTAATTTAGTGGAGCCTAATTTTAAAGGCTTAGATCCGATAGTTGGTTTAGAGTTATACAAATTTGAAATAACTCTAATAAAAAGAAGAACATCAAGCCCTTAATTTGGTGGACCACAATTTTAAAATATTAGATTTGATAGTTGTCTTATATTAGTTTAAAACAAACATAAAATAGATAAGTAGTACTATCTATAATTCAAAGACTGAGAGTGTGTAAATTTACTAGACGGACTTACCTCCCAATCCTCTTTTCACATATGGGAGATCTCTCAAAACAAATTGCTCTAATTGAATATGAAATCAAATATCTCAAGTGTATTTTGTTTGGAAAATAGTAATTTCAACATTTAGTATCGCGCAAATAGAACTTTACATGTTATACCATACTAGACCACGTACATCGTGCAATTGCATAGCCAGTTGGCTAGTTGTTATTAATTTTACCAACATATAATTAGAAAAGGCGGTGGCATGTGTGTATTGGAGACTGCATCGACGTACAAAACGACAAGTACAGAAGAACAAGAGTACGTGTCCAAGATTTTGGACACGACGTACATATGCATGGATATACTTACCAGCCGGCAGTGGGTTGGCGATTATGTCAGAGGACGTTGTAGGTGCTGCCGATGGAGTATTTCAAGCTGGGCATGGAGGTTGCTACCGCGGCGGCCATCTCAATCCTCAGGAGATCGTTGAACCACTGCGCCATAAAGTTGGCGACGTCGTCGCATCCGCCACCGTTTGTGGCGGCTCTCGCGCCTGGGATGCACCCGATCGGTGGCACGTCGAGTATCGCCACCCTCCGTGCTCCTAGCTTGTACAACGTCTGGCATGCATTTCTGTCAGCAATTTTTCCTTTCTCACCGATCTCTAGATGAATGGAATATATGTCCGTATGCGTATATACGTACATAGTTAAGCTACTGCATGCTATGCATGTAATGTATTTTGTTTAGTGGTATTGCTTGCATGCTTAGCCGTGTGATATATATATATATATATATATGAAAATGGTCTTGTACCTTTAAGAGTACATACTCCTATTTGTCATATACCATTTAAATCATATGATGATACATCTTTATCAATTTGAGAAACCTTAATAATGTTTATAAGGTATCACAAAATGAGTTCTATAAAAAAATCATTTACGTACGATGATTTGCTCGATGTAAGTGGAGACCATGCTGGCGATGTAGGCTGGGGCCTCATTTATGGCCATCTGGCGGATACTGAAGTCCGAAGTCGTTGCCTCCGGCGCTGACGAGAACAAGGACTTGGGAGGAAATACCTGGGCCCCCACGCCCGGCCTCGGCATATCATTCTTTTTGTGGTGCCTTTGAAGTACTCGATTTGTTTTCGCAGTGTGAGCGACCCGTTTCCCTAGATGTGCATGCATGCATATATATATATATACACACACACGAAACTAATCAAATTGTCAAAGTATGTAAACATGCAAAAGAAAAGGCATATAATTGACTAAAAATCACTCAAGCTACTCTACTATATATGGATCGGATCCCATATATATATATATATATATATATATATATATATATATATATATATATATATATATATATATATATATATATATATATATATATATATATATATATATATATATATTACTATACGGTACAGTGCTCTATATCTCATATCCACTTAAATTGTATGATAATACCTCTTTATCTATTTGAGCATACTCAATAATGATTATAAGATACCCCAAAGTGAGTTTCATGAAAATTTCATTAAATTTCACTTTTTATAGCAAATTGTGTATATACTTCTTTTATATATGAAAAAGGTATATAGCAAAAACAAAGAGCTCTAATGAAATTTTTTCAATTAAGGCGCATTTGAGTATCTTATAATTAGTATTTAAGTATCTTGAACGATAAAGAAGTATAATATCTTGGCGTTTAAGATGGAACTCACTTTGGGGTATCTTATAATCATTATTGGGTATGCTCAAATAGATATAAGAGATATCATAAATGCGATTTAAGTGGTATATAAGAAGTGGGAGTATGTACTCCCAAAAGTACCATACCATTTTCATATATATATATATATATATATATATATATGAAAAATATATATATATATATATGGTGGTCTATCATTTTAGAGAGAGAGCACAGCAATTTTTGTAATGTTGGTTACTCAAGCAATATTACTAGACCCCTCATAAAAATTGTTCATTTCATAATAATATGTTCTTTTCTACTCCTTGCAGTCACAAAGGGTTATTCAAAGTCAAAATGATGCTCCTTTGACCAGTAAATTCTCTAATTATACATCCAAAAAGTTATAAAAGTGCAATATTATGAAAGTTTTTTATGACAAATTTATTCATATCATTTTCATACATCAAACCACAAGTTTTAAATAATATTTTGGTCAAAATTAATAGGGTTTAACCTTGCGCATTCTATAAGCGACACGACCGAGGGGCGAGAATCATTTTTTTATCGTGGGGATAGAAGGATTTTATTACTTAAACAATACGACGATAGAGATTAATTAGCGGTTGGAGTGTATATTTTGTGCTGGGAGAAATTAAGCAATACTAGATAGATAGCTTAATTACCGTGGTGTCTAGAATGCCGGATCCGCCGGAAGCGTAGTTGGCACCGCCTTCGCATGTCAGCAGGAGTTTCAATCTAGCGCTCGGCGTCAGGGAGAGGTAAGCTGGTGGGCTCATCCTGAACCCCACGTGTTGTGCTGCATACATACTAATTTATTTTATGGTCCATTAATACCAGATTTGTTGTTTTCTCGGTCTAAAACAGTCAAATTTTATTTCATTTACAACTTTATTATACATAAATTACAGTAATTTATTTATGTAATTTTGTTCTTAAATCCTTGTAATTATTATCGAAAGCCTTAATAACTCATATTTCCATCACATAATTCAAAATCTAACATATACCTTGAGATATTGAGCAAAAAAAGACAAAAAAACAAAATAAAATACTATACCAACAAAATACGGCAATGCGGTGAACCCGTTATGTTTAAAACAAATCATAATAAATTAGAACTCAATTCATCATATGAGAAGAAATGCAAATCTAAAAACATAGTCGAATGTTGTTTAGCAAATCTTTATATACATATATATAGACACACACACACACACACACACACACACACACACATATATATACACACACACACACCTCTTTATCAATTTGACATACTCCAATATTGATTATAACCCCAAAGCGAGTTCCATGAAATTTTTATTAAAGTCCACTTTTTATGGCAAAATTTGTGTATATACTTCTTTTATATATGAAAGAGGGTACATAACAAAATAAAGGACTCCAATGGAAATTTTTCAATCAAGCCACATTGGAGTATCTTATAATTGGTATTTAAGTATCTTGAAAGTGATAAACAAGTATATTATGGTCATTTATGTGGTATATTGGAGGTGGGAATACATACTCCTAGGAGTATGAAATGAGCATCATATATATATAAATTTTTCCTACTCCAGGAGTAGTTACTCCCTATTATGTATCTCACAATGTAGGGAGTATCTTGCACTGTGAGAATATGTATGTGTAGTATCACAGTATATAAGACCACCTAAGTGGTATTCACACCTTTTCAGGGGTGGTATGTACAATTTTTAAGACATACTCCTTTTTATGTGCGAATATGAAGGTATTTACAAAATATGCTAAAAACTATGAACTCTCTTACAAATTTTTCATGTGATTTGCATTGAAGTATCTTAGAATTAGTATATGAGTATACCCAAAGTGATAAAGGAGTATGTCAAGTTCTTTTAGGTGGTATATCAAAGGTGGGAGTAACTACACCGGAGTAGAAAGTTTTTTCATATATATATATATATATATATATATATATATATATATATATATATATATATATATATATATATATATTTTCATTCTTAAGTTTAAGTCAATTCTTGTGGCGTTAGATTAGTATAGAGATTGATGTGCTATATGATTGGATTTTGATCCAATAGATAAAAATGTGGCTTTTGTTTAAAAAATTTCAGTGGCCTTACGAATAGCCTTTATATACATACACACGCGTTATGTATACGTGCATATCAATACATGCAGGTCATGTGCGCAATTGTTTGTATTATGCATGCATATACCGAGGATGTCGGCGAGGTTGTAGCCGTTAGTGAACCTTCCGGTGACGTTGGAGCGCGGGAGGTCGATGCCGTATGGAACATGTGCCCTAGGCGCCGGCGGCGGCAGGAAGTCGTTGTTACCGACGTCGACGAGCGAGTCACCAAACACATAGATGGCGGGGACGTGCGCCGCCGCCGGGAGCGAGCGGCGAAGCAGACAAGGAGGACGACCACGGTTACTAGAGCATTGGTCACTATATTATTCTTCATGGCCGATCGAATTAACCAACCAAGCAACCAATCCAACACTGAGAATCTGAGATGATGAATATATCACCAGCTAGGACATGTTTTAGCTAGGGTTCTCGATCGATCGATGGCTTTGGTGTGAGGATGGTTGTGGTGGCATACTAGTGTTTTATAGTGTTCATATCCGTCGTGAAACATGCATGCTTCTGTACCCACGGAAGTTAATGCGTGTGATTGTCAGACAGTTGGTGCGTCATTAATTATAGAAGAGTAGATCGAGGCGAGCGATATGATCACAATTCGTGCAACCCGTCGGGCATGTCTCATCATACGCTCTGACACAACATTTTTTAAATAGAAAATTCTTGACCAACTTTATTGTATGTCTTACACATAAGGTACCTCTGAGTTATTTTGGTTAGCAAATGGAAAAAAAAATTATTTTTACTTGGACGGGTGGTAAGTTAGTCTGATTTTGGAGTTTTGTAGTAGTCCCGCCAAAGTCGATTAGGTAGCGGAGGAGGAACTTAACACAATCTTAAATCTCCACAATAATTGCGTAGTCTTTTCTTGGGATTTGTAGTAGTCTCGTCAAGGTCGATTGGTTCAGTAGGGACAAAAGTTTCTTGTGGACTTTTCTGTTATTTCTATAATCTTTTTTAATTTTGCTCTGTTCTCAACCAATCGACTTTGTATAAACTACTAAACCCTCAAAACCAGACTACACAACAATTGTTGATTCAATACATTTAATCTTGAGAATTTCCTTTCTCCTTAATACAGTCGCACGTACGTACGTGTTTATCTCCGCGCAGGTTTCTAGTTGGTCACTATATTATTCTTCATGGCCGATTGATGGCTTTGGTGTGAGGATGCTTGTGGTGGCATACTGGTGTTTTATAGTGTTCATATCTGTCGTGAAACATGCTTCTGTACCCACGGAAGTTAATGCGTGTGATTGTCAGACAGTTGGTGCGTCATTAATTATAGAAGAGAACGAGCGATAGATTTTTTTCTTGAAAGAACGGCCATGACAAACGTATTAGGCTGCTTCAATAGGCGATAACTTAGTCACGATTCTTTAGTACATGAGGGGTGTTAGGATACTATCTTTTAATACATAGCTTCTTATGGTGTAGTATCTTAGACTGTTTCATTTAATTACATGCATGTTCTTTACTAGTATTTGAGCATTGTTACCTATTTATGGCATGAACTAAAGCAATACATGTTTGTTGACACACTGGCGTAAATACCGGGATCGATCACAATAAATTTTATGCATTAGATTTGAGACCGAACCGGTATCCAAATTAGATACTAGAGTACCCTCTCTCTTCATTAACTATGGGCCACATCATTATTTTGCCTACATAGTAGGCTTAAGATACCAAAGGGTGAACCTTTGAGCGACCTTAAAGCGTTGGCGCCAACTAGCGCTGGAACAACTTCCCCATCGAGCATAAACATTTTTTCGCCGTGTGCAAATATTTTTTTTCAATGCTGCAAAAAAAAAAGATTTGTTAAATCAAAAGGAGAGGTGATGGAAAGGATTCAACGTATCAAAGAAACCAGATCAAGACATTTCAAAGAAGATTACATCTCAAAAATCTCAAATGTAGTAGAAGCGCTTTTAACGATAAGCGGTTGGTTTTCTAATATTTTTTCGACGATCATAATTTTTTCAACATTGCAACAAAAAGAAGCTGGGAGGATGCAACATATCAAAACAAAAGGAGGAAACATCCAGGAGAGCGTGTGCAATATTTTTTTCAATGGTGCGCAATAAAAAGCTTTGATGGATGCAACATTTTTTCGATATTTTGTTGCAACAATCAAAACAAAAATAGGAAACATCTGTAAAACCCTATTGCAACATCCCACGGATGACCATGCGACATTTAAGAAAATTTGTGACAGTCGCTCCCTCTCCTTACGGATCGAGAAAGTGCAACAATTCCCTATCTTTCATCTGGCGGGTGGAGGAAGTGAGGGGGACCAAGGGAGCATCAGTGACCAGGCAACAAAATAGAAAACAAATTGTAACAACTTCTTTGTATGAAGAATGACTGTGGGTGGTGACAAGGGCGAAATCGGAGGAAGCGGTGGTGGGGCGGCCTTATGATTTTTGGTGCGGAGTGGGAGGACAGATTGGGTAGAACATAGGGAAGAAGCATCTCGTCACCAATCACGGCCCATTTCCTCTTCTCTTCCCCAATTGAAACTCCTCAGATGGTCATGCATGTCTAAATTGAGTGGATGCTTGGGTAGATTGAAAGATAGGGAATTCAAAAATCATATATGCACGAGTTGATTTGGTATTTTGATTGGTGTATTTAAGGGAAAGGAATGAGGTTGAGTGAAAAGCTTGGGGAATAGAATAAATGAGAAGTAACGAGAGAGAGAATTTAAGACCGAGGAAAGCGGATGTATAGTTATGAGGTGAGTGAGTGTCCTGTACGGTGGTTTCACGAGACATCGTCCATTAAAGAAAGATTGAATTCAGAGAAACCACACGTTCAGAAGCCGATTCCAAACTTTTCGTACTTGCAGGATGAGGACATTTTTACGGTGCACACAGGAAAGAGATATAATTACAATACTAGCTAGTTCGTAGTAATTGTGCATAGTCTACCATCATAAATAAGTGATATTTGGAGAATTGGAATGGTATCCCAAACGAAACTTTGATCACTAATTAAGCCTAGAAATTCTCTCTCGAGAAAAAAAAAAGGGATCTATACCTCTTATTTTGACAGCCAGTTTATAACGGTGCAATTTAACCATTTATAGGCATTAGAGTTATATAAAAGATACAATTGTATTTTCACTCATGGGCATTAGAGTTATATATTAAAGTCAACTATATCGTAATATGTACACGCGTGATTGTGTGGGTAATTAATTCGTTGCTAATTTCCTTACTAGTTATATTTGCATTAATCCAAAACTAACCTCAGTCAATGGCTTAGATTGAAACCCTCTCTTACCTCTAGAAGGGTAAGCTGGTGCACCGTAAAAATCTCAAATTATAAATATTCACAGAGATCTTTGATAGCCAGAGTTTATAAAATTTGACGGCACGGCTTTTAACCAACACCTTAGCTAGATCAACATGCAATATGGATAGATAGATCTCAACTTGACACTTTTGGTGCATATATAGAATATATATATGCATATACAGTATACGTACGGTACTAGCTAGCTGGAGGTGCATTACTGATTGGTGGTTGGCATTTTCTGGACCAACCGCTTGAAATTGATGGGCGATGCGTAGCAGCAGGCGTTGTCGGTGGATCCAGATCGTACTGTAGATAATTATTATTTAAATAGTGATTTCAGTTTTCGTGAACAGTATTTGACGTGTACTATAGTGAATACTGTAAAATAAGATGTAAAAAATGCGCTGTAACAATTTTACTATTTTTTTGGTGACAAGTGTAATGCATGTTTGTGATCCTCTGCGTTAGCCCATAAAATTGAGGAGGATCCGTTTTCCACGTTGGTAGGTGGCCTGTGTCCCGTGCACCCTGTCCTAGAACATGTACTCAGTACTCGTCGCGATCTGGCAGCACAGTAGGTTGTGTTTGGCTGCACATTACCTCCCCGTTAACGTTAAACCTTTGCCCCCGCAGCACACGCTCTGGACCTCCTCCAGTCCTGAAAAATGCGAACATATATATCGTGCATATCACGATCGAGAAGTAACAATTAATTCATATCCTACGATCGATCAGCATGCATGAATGCAAGCATATACCTCCAGCCTCGAGTGGGCTGGTCATCAAATCATAGAGGACGTTGTAGGTGCTGCCAATGGAGTAGGTCAGGCCAAGCATGGAGGTTGCCACGGCGCCGGCCATGTCTAGACCGATAATGTGAAGCCACGACAAAATTGGAGGTGGCTTAAGCTTTAAATAACTAAACTAATTTGAGACAAACACAGTCTTGTATTTTTTAATCAAGTTCATGCATGAAGAAAAAAGCAAAAGTAAAGCAAAATAAATACATTTAAGGTGCCTAAAAACTATAATGGAAGCGCATTTCCAAAATATATAAATATGGTTCGATGAGTAACGACACGTACGCATCAAAAATTAGCAAATTAGTGATAA
>JAYEVD010000512.1:0-101015 GCA_036346405.1 Phyllostachys edulis | reverse complement strand
TAAATTATAAAGGCGGATCGAAATCGAGGCGGATACAAGTCATGTAAATATTGCAAGAAAGATGGACACGACATATCCGAAAGTCTTTGAAAGTTGAAAAACAACGACAAAAGAAATAACAACCGAGAAGGATCAATAAGAGAATGATGCTAAAATCACCATTGTTACTAAGCACGATTACGATGAAGATGTTTTCGTTGCCTTTCTTTGGTGATTCTAAAACCGGTGATAAGTGGATTCTTGATACAACTGCACTTTCCACATGAGTCCGAACCGAGATTTGTTTGTGAATTATGAAGCCACACCAAGTAGTTCTGTGTTGATGAATGATAATTCACTTATGTAAGATTGCAAGCATTGGTTCTATCTATATCAAGATGTTTCATGACACAATCGAGAACTTTGTCGAATGTTCGACACAATCCGGTTTAAAGAAAGTCTTATCTCACTAAGTACTCTTGATGCTAAAGGGTACAAGTATTGAGTGGAGGTGAAGCTCGAAGATCTCCAAAGACTCTTGTTGTGATGAAAGGTGATATCAAAGTTACTACAATTTCGAGTAATCTTTGCTGCGATATCAAATAAATCATCGATTTTAATGCTACTCTTTGGCATATCGTGCAGGACATATGAGTGAAATTCACATGATGAATTTATGCAAAGATGACTCCTTGATGGTCAAAGTATCGACAAGTTAAAGTTTTATGAGCCTTTGTATTTTCGTGAAGCAAAAAAGGGTGAAGTTCAAACAGAACAATTCACTCTACAAAAGGCATTTATATGGAGCAACCGAAGGTTTTGTCTTCTCTGAAATGAGGTTGTATAGATTTTTTGTTTGATGACACCCTGATGGTAGCTAGCATAATACTCAGAGTTTGTTATTCATTAGCAGTGTTGTAAAAAACAGTCGGAACAGTTGATTAATCGTCCGTTTTCACGGAGTTGCCAAGCAAAATGTCACGTATGCACAAATCGGAGCGTAGTTAACGTTTGTGAACGCCAAATCGGCCGCATTGTCCGATTAATTAATTTATTTTCGATAATCGTTTGCGTAATCCGTTTAATTGATCAAATCCAGCTCATTATCCCGTGGTTACAACCAGCCCAATAGTAGCCCAAGTTAAAAACCTCATATTACTCAATCAACATCTCGTTGCTTGCTTCCAAGCTCTAGTGCAAAGCCGACCCTTCAACTTCCTACACGGCCGTGCCCCTCCACCTTTATGGTTTGTCTCCACCAAATCCTCTCCTAATCTCTCCAATTTCTTGATCTCCTTTTGCTCCTTAGTTGAAGTTTCCATCAAATGTGAAGTCCTGGAGTTCATCAATGATGAAAGTGATGGCAAAGAGATCTCTTCAAAGTGAAGGCAAGAAATCTGCAAAACGTACAAAAAGGTTGTCGCACAGACCATCGTCAAGTCGTAGTTCCAAATCTACACTACCAGCAATTGATGAAAGTGAGAGTGACAAGGAGTTGGTTGCCTCTGAAGTGGATTTCCTTGCTTCCGATGAGCCTGAGACCGAAGTGTCTGGTGGTGATGTGCTTGACGATGATCCAGAGTAACTAATTCTCTTGTGGTTGTGGGTCATTTTGTGTACTTAAATTTAAAACTTAGTTCATTTGGTCATCGTCTCGTCAATGTGTTAAATTAGTCTAGTCTATGTGAAAATGCATGCTTTTAATCTATTACCTAAACTCGTACTTTGGTGCCGAACTATAATACCCGCCGATCAATCTTGTTATCTTTTGAGTTAGTAATGAAGTTATCACGTACAATTGGAGGGTGGTACAAGTTTCTTTGATAGTATTGATAATATAATGTGTTCAAATATCTCTGAAACTCGCATTATCATCAAATATGTGTGAACGCCAAATTGTTCGTAAAATTCCGATTAATCATTCGTATTACGATTAATCGCTTGGTGGTACCCAGTCCGTCCGATAAACATATTCCATTTTTTACAAAACTATTCATTAGTGAAGGTTATGCTCCAAATTTGAGTTCGAGATAAAGGATTTAAGTGCAAGGAGTTTATTATTTGCATAGATACTACAAGTTCTAGATTGCAATGCAAAGACGTTCTAGTTGTCCCACCGATATGAGGGTCTATTGTAGAATTTGTTTCTACTCCATTGACGACACGTTGAGGTCCTTTCATCCGGATGTTCTTCTCAGAGTAGTTTTTGACCATGTCATGAAATTTAGATACTTTTATAATCGATGCTTTGATGTACGTAATGGCTACATGTATAAGTTGCTCTTCAAGGGCATTGTTTGCCGAGTTATGTGTTTTAGCCTTCGTGGTGGAGTAATTCAAGTCCATGAGATGTGTTCTTCACTATAGTTATTCAACACCACGGTGATGTCACTTATCTGTTAATGATTGAGCATCCGATTGCTCAATTTGGCTTCATGAGAAGCGCTTTTGGATATGACTATTCCAATCTTAATTGTTGAGAGTAGTTCTACGGACGCTTGGCGCACAAGATGTTCATCACAAATTCATCTCAAGGTGAAGATTGTTGAGTTTGAGTGTGAATGCGTATTGAGTTTAAGTGTGATACTTAATTTTGTTTCCTACTTCAACTCATAGGTCTACTCCACAGTGTCTACTCCTATACTGGAGTTTTTCATATACCACTATAAATTCAGCCTTGTAGTTCATAGGGTAGAACAAGAGTTTCATTGTAAATATCTCCTTATATAGTGATATCGCATTCGTGGCTTTTTTCCGCTAGGGTTTTCCATATAAAATTTGTGTCTCCGCTTATCTATTCGGTTCATTATTTGCAACAATTATAAATGGGAATAAGGTGCTACAGTGCTAAAACTACTAGGCAATTTTATGTCTCAGAATTTTGCCATGAAGATTATGAAAACCAAGAGAATCAAACCACAATCCATAGAGTGGATGATAGAGAACAATCGGCCTCTTTCAAGATGTATGTTATGTTTTCTTGAAAGGCTTGTGGATGCAGGTCTCAGTGCAGGAAACTTAGCATCCCTGATTTTTCAGACAAACGAACACATAATACTTGCGTCCTTAGTTTATTATCATACAGCCGAAGCCAAAAAAAATTATATTGGCACAGGTTTAATATTTTATCTGTACACATATATATGCATTGCAAAGACAAATTTATTTGAAAATGGCAGAATAACTACCTTCTATTTTGAAATGTGAAAATAATAGAACTAGGTAGTTGGTAACATGCATATTTTGTACAACAAATTGCAATGTCAAGAAACAACATTTTAGTCCATGACACAAGGCATGATCACATGAATTAGTTATCACAGAGCCTTCTTCTTGTTACCCCTTTCTTGTGTTTGGTTAATGGTAAGAGATAAAAAATATGTTTACAGATGTTCTTTCTCTTTCTTTGTTTTTTCTTCTAAAGTTAGAAAGTGTTCATGTACACAGGCTACCGAAAATGATCAGGCCGCAAAGAAGCCTCAGAAGACAAACAGCCTTGTTTGCCAGGATTGCGAAGGAAATGGTGAGCTTGCTTTTGTTTAAATTGGATAAGGAAAGAATTTCCTCATTGCCGTTAAATGTTCTTGATGTTCTTGTAAGGATACACTGAAATTCCCAAAGGCCATATAGCTCATTGTTTGAATGTAGAGATGAGAAAATTGGAGGGAAACTAGTTCCAAACTCCCCGATGATCCTAATACTTCCTGATTGGGTTTGGGCTCTTTCGGTATTGGGTTTCCTCAATGCATGAAACTTATCCTTCCTTGGGCAAAGAAAACCTCATGTCTCGTGTTAAACAAAGGGTGATTATGTGTTTGATTGTTTGGTATTCTCGTAAAAATGGGACACTAATAATAGAACGTGAAACCGTGTTGAGCTCCCAAGCGATGGGAGGAAAATGATCTCCCACCTCGTGCCTATTGAAGAATGAGCTGCAACTCATAGGCAGTGCCTTGGTTAAGGAACGGAACCCACTCTGGAGCCGTGAGTGAAAGCGAGTCTTCACGTAGGCGATTTTCGGCTTATGGATCCGAACCTAGGTGATCTATTCATGACTAGGATGAAGCTTGGATAAAACTAAGTAGATGTCCGAACCGACTGATGTTGAAGAATCAGCAGATGAGTTGTGTTTAAGGGTGAAATGCCACTCGAACCCAGAGCTAGCTGGTTAACCTTGTAACTTTTAAGGGTATTTGTGGTATTTTTCTATTGTTCTAGGGTTTAGTCTTGTGTCCTTTGTACTCTATATATTGCCCATTGGGCTATTACAATACATACATAATATTCATAACATGGTATCAGAGCAAATGTACAAACCCTAGCCTCCAACTACTTCCAGGTTCACGCCTCGGAGGAGCAATCTCCACTCTCTGTGGGCGATCATGGCCTCGCTATCGCGAAGCGAAGATGGACCACGCCGAGACCACCCAATCCATGCCCCGAAGCAAAGGAGGAAGCCGTCGGAGGAGGTCTTCGCGAGTGCCTCTACTCCCGGCAGAGGGTGCTTCCCCGCAGGTTCTCGGCAAGTCTCATCGATCTTAACGGATCCGCCGCCGCCTAGCCGCCTCTCATCTAGATCCGCATCATCAGTCAGTCTTCGAGCTCGATCCCGACGGATCCACGCCCTGGCGTTTCTCGCATGGATCCGGCCGATCCATGCAGAGGAAGGTTCTTCGCCGCCCGACGCCTAGGTCACCGCTTCCGTGCCATCCGCGATGCCCCGACGATCGCCGGCCTCAGATCCGATCACACCGACGCCGCTTTGCTCGGGTTGCCTAGGTCTCGATCCACGACTTGCTCGCGTTGGGAGGAGTAGATCCGAGTCGGGGAGTTGGTGGCTCGACGAGCTTGCGGCCAATGGCGACAGCCGCTTGCCCTCCTAGACCATGGCGACCACGGGCCAGAGACAATGTACTCCATGAGCCCCGCGAAGAAGGGCTTGGACGATAGATTGGCATAGTGCTTCTCAAAGAAACAACTTCTCCACGCTCATAAGCTTCATGGCTTTGAGGTAGAAGCCCTTCTTCTCGGCGGTGATGACCTCGCCAATGAGGCCCCTCTCGACGCTGCCGAGCTTGATCATGATGAAGGTCCGCTCTGTCGCCATTGCTAGCTTGAGGAGAGGTCGCCGCTTGAGCTTTTGGGGATTTGTTTTGCTTTGGTCGGCGCCGTTGGGAGGAGGTGGCGGGGAGTATAGAGTTGATCTGGTTTAGCCAGATCTGGCTGGAGCTGCTCCAGCTTCTCTGGCTCTTGATTCTTAATCAGCTCTAGCTTCTTCTCTAGTACTTTTGCTTCAAATTTTCTCCCTCTCCGCTTTCTAACAAATTTCTTCCATTATTAAAGCTTGATGTCGCTAGTATCTCATCGCTAGTTATCATTAAGTCATTTCTTTCTTCATGTCATTTCTTCCGTTGCATCCATTCAAGTCTGTAATCTTCTATCTTTGAATTCATCTAAGTCATGCGAGTCTCCAAATTTATTGTCGGTCACCGATTGCTTCGCTTAGCCACAATCATTCCTCTTAGATCGAGAGTGGCGCTTTCTTTCCTTTCGCATGGCGCAGCCACCGCCTTTCTCTCCGAGCCGCGCAGATCGTAGAAGTCGTTATGATGTCGCTTTCTCGAGCCGCCGCCTGAGCGCCTAAGGCTGTCAAGCTTCTTCCGCACCACGCCTCCGCTACGCTTCTTGTGCACTGCGCCATCGCCGTCTTAGGCTTCGATCTGCGCGCCATGCTTCTATCTATTCCTCTTCGGCTTTGATTTGACAACTTTTTCTATTCCCCGTCGGTTTCATCATCTTTTTTTGTGCGTGTTATCATGGGCTTCGACTTTGCTCCCGCTTGCCTCTACTTTCTCAGACCTTGCACCTTATGCTTTACGAGCTGTCGCACGACCCCGGATGAGAGATCTTATGATACTTGACATATTTTTCAAGAGCTGCATGCTACGACGACATTATCAAGACTTGGACTTCGGATTTTCCCTATTATAGTGTCAACCCTTTTCAAATGTAATACTATTGCATACGTCTTGCATTTGAGGGACGGGGGTGTTAAGGGTATTTGTGGTGTTTTTCTATTGTTCTAGGGTTTAGTTTTGTGTCCCTTATACTCTATATATTGCACATTGAGCTATTGCAATTACGTACACAATATTCATAATAGTAACAACTTAAATTTGTGAATTGTCGTTAGCATTTACAAACTTAGTACCCTAGAACTCAATTCCATACTTATGGAGTGAGAATTTGGCCATTGTATTTTTTTCTAATCACTCACAAATTAGCTAGTACTACCTGGTTCTAATTATTTTGCTTGTTCAACTAATATATCTGATACTGTAGATATTAGTTGGACTATTAAGTGTTATGCAGACCAATATATTCCTCTTCTATACACTTGAGCCGTTTGATCATCTTCCCGACGCAACTTCGCTTTGAAACCTTAGACGAAAATAACGAACTTTTTTTATTAATTAACTTTTTTGAATTTTATTTTAAAGTTAACCCCCGACGCACTTTATTTCCAATTCTGACCCCTTTGGTCACGCCACAGGTGGTGGCGTGACAAAACAACACTGTCACGTGCCAGGATAAGCCCCCAAAATAGCACCTTTTATCACACCATTGGTTGTGGCGTGACCAAATAACACTGTCACGCCACTGAGTGTTACGCCACTTCCAGTGGCGTGACAAGAGTTTGACCAGAAATGGGCTAACGTGACAGTGTTATTTCGTCACGCTACGGGTGGTAACATGACCAAAGAGGTCAGAATTGGAAATAAAGTGTGTCGGATGTTAACTTTAAAATAAAATTCAAAAAAAGATCAATTAATTACTTGTCACGCCACTTCCAAAAAAGGTTCTCGATATACCCCAACTCTGCAAAGTGGCTTAAATTGAAGGTTCTTGTTGTTTGGTGTTTACATTGATTTTTTTAAGCCAGTTTACGCACCGTGCTTTTACAGAAAATTTATATGCCTGTGCATTTCTTATACTTTGGGAAAGCTATAGCTATGGAAATGAGCACTAGGTTAGTTGCAAGTCATGTTGCAATATTTCAAGTGGATCGGAGACTCCTACAAACATTTTGGTGTATCTCCTCTCCACACGAGATGATGGCTTTAATGTGCATTCTTTGCGTCGATCCCCTAATTCCATTTACATGTTATATTTTGGTTGTAACAATTTTATGGCAAATGACAGGTGCGATCTTATGCAACCAATGCGAGGGAAGTGGGGCGAATTCTGTTGACCATTTCAATGGTCGATTTAAAGCTGGAGCATTATGCTGGCTTTGCAGGTAAAATAAGTCTTGGTCTCACTGACAGTGGTATTTTCGGAATACATCTCTATCAGAACTACTTTAACTAACCTGCTGACATCATCTTGTGTCGGTTCATTTGAAATTCTGCAGGGGAAAGCGCGAAATCTTATGTGGGAGCTGCAACGGCGCTGGCTTCTTGGGTGGATTTCTGAGCACTTTCGATGAAACTGCACAGTAGTGTGAATGGTTTATATTCTTCTTTTTGTTTGTGTTGTATTTGACCAATTTTGGGAGATTTCACTTGTATTGTATCCTCTCGAAACAATTTGTGCTTTAGGATCGGGGCAATTAAGGAACCAAAAAAGTTTGTAATTTTGTATTTTTCACCATGTCGTGGACACGCACCCTGTCAACCCACAATTTGTTTTGTGCAAATTTTTTTTATGGCACTAAAAGGTCTTTCGAATTTGTATTTGCTACTGGGTTTCTTATTGAGATGGTTTGTTGCAACCATATCGACAACTGTTGATTTGTATCAATGAAGATTAACTCGCGAACACTTAAATGACTGACAAATAGCCTCACTGTGCTCCTCTGTCATTACCATGTCATTGCAGAGGATGCGGCCGAATGGTGCCCTCTTGCCTCTTGGGGTTCCATCCATGAGGTGGCAAGGCAGAGAGGAGAGCGAGGCGTCAGAGAAAGCACCGGTTCCGGCGACCACGCAGACCCTGGGGCTCCGGTGGCGCGTGATGCGTGCTCGTGGTAGTATCGGCGACGGCGTGCCCGCCTGGAGCACGAGCTCACGTGCCGCATCCCAAGTGAGAGAGCTGCTCTTCTCTCCTTCAGGAAGGGTCTCACCAGCGATCCCGATGGCCGCCTCTCGTCGTGGCATGGCGAGGACGACTACTGCCGGTGGGAAGGCGTCGTGTGCAGCGACATCACGGGCTATGTCAAGAAGCTCAAGCTCCGCAACACCTTCTGCAGCAACGGGAGCTCTGGCCTTGGAGGCGAGATAAGTTCATCTCTGCTCAAGTTGCAGCATCTTAAATATCTAGACCTTAGCGCGAATGATCTTGGAAAGCTCAGTGCTCCTCTTCCAAAATTGTTGGGCTCTGCTTGACAACCTGAGGTATCTCAACCTTTCCAACACAAACTACCTTGGTACGATACCTCCTCAGCTTGGTAATCTGTCCAAGCTGTCATACCTTGATCTGAGCAGCAAAGCTGATAGCTCATACAGTCATACTACAGTAGAGGCGGATTTAGCTTGTACTCTGGAGATCTCTCGTGGTTAACCGGTTTGTCTTCGTTGGAGTACCTTGACATGAGCCAAGCGAACCTGAGTGCAGCTGTCGGCTGGGCTCAGGCTGTTAGCATGCGTCCATCCTTGGGCGTTCTCACCTTGTCGAATTGTGCACTGACCTTTTCAGGATCACTCTTTGGTTCCAATCTCACAAGACAGCTTCGTAAACTTGATCTCTCATCAAACACGATTTACAGCTCAAGCTTGGGATAAGGCTTTGGGATGTACATACCCTCATGTATCTTGATCTCTCTGACAATGGATTGTCTGGTCCTTTTCCTGATGCACTAGGTAACATGACCAATCTTGAAGTCCTCCGCTTGGCAGAAAACAACTTGACAGGAATGATTCCAGCAACCTTGAAGAGTTTATGTAGCTTGCAAATTGTGGACATGTCGATGAATCTGATCAACGGGAGCATGGTGGAGTTCATGAAGAGGCTACCACGCTGTGCGCTGGAAAATATACATGTCCTGCATCTGTCAAAGAACAACTTATCCTGGCATCTTCCGAAATGGATAGGTGGAATGTCTAATCTAACCGATCTTGATCTGTCTAATAACATGCTTGTAGGAGAAGTACCTCGGGGGATTTGTTGATTCTCAGCCCAGTTCCGCACAGGATTTCTCGTGCCTGTAGCGAGTCCGGCAAGATTCAGACAGCAAGCTTCAGAAACGAGAAAGCGCAGGGACAACCGAATACTTTGGGGCTGCCTGCTCTCACGGCACAACAGCTTTTTTCTTTGTATTGCTTCTATCTTGGTGTTGAGAACTTACAAGACTCGATGTGTTTATAAAGGCTGAAGACTCAAACTGTATATGGACTCGGAGTCATACATGAATCGGATACGGACTCTGCATATGCAAAAACAGATACGAATACTACTACATGGTTTCCAAAACTCTCCTGCTGTTGCCAGCGCAGGATTAAGTCCAACAGGATTGGCACACTCACGAAGCTAACCAGCCTATCTCTGCAGTACAACAAAATCACTAGCTCTTTATCAGAAGAGCATTTTGACAGTCTAGTGAGTCTGAAATCGTTGGATTTGTCACACAACCCTTTGAAGATGGAGATGGGATTGAATTGGAGTCCTCCATTTAGATTGATCCAGGCCAATTTTGCTGATATCCAAATGGGCCTCCCTTCCCAACATGGCTCAAACAACAAGAAAATATCGAGGATCTGGACATTTCTCATGCAGGCAGTGGACACATTCCCAAATTGGTTTTGGAGCATGTGTTCAAATGTCATCTACCTGAACATCTCTATGAATCAGATCAGTGTCAGGTTACCATCTTCACTCAGATTTATGAGACGGGCTTTCATGATGTTTCTTGGTTCAAACCAGTTTACAGGTTCAGTACCACTCCTCCCGGAACTTTTGTTTGCTTTGGATCTCTCCAGGAATTCTTTATCAGGTTCGATTCCATCAGACTTGGGCACTACTACCCTGGCAGGGCTGGATCTTTCTTCCAATAAGATCAATGGCCCTGTTAGAATAGAAATCATTTTGTATTTCCTTATCTGCCATTTGTATTTTCTTATCTGTATATGACATATCCCCCTTGTACTCCCTATATATATTGCACATTGGGTCTCATGAATATCTGAGACAATATCCATAACATGGTATCGAGCTAGGCACTAACTTAGTTCCTTCCGCTGCCATCCCACCACCACCGCCGTTGCCGTTGTCGGCGCCGCCGCTCAGATCGAGCCGCTGCCGCACCGAGGTCTCCGCTCGCCTTTGTCGCCGTCTACCGCTCTTGATGCCCTCCACGATGAGCGTGCCTGAGCCCGCCACCCGATGCGTGCAGTAGCCTAACGCCGCCTCCGCCCCGCGGCAACCACTTTGCTAGGGCGGCTCCGTTGCCAACCAAAAAGCAAAGACCGCCACGAGGAATGAGAAGGCGCCGATCCGATGCGGTCGGATTCGACGCCGCCGCCGTCGTCGCGCCGTCCCTCTGTCGACCCCAACCCGTCGCTCCGCTCCACAACAAGACGGCTTGACCGACGGTTTTGGATAAGGCAACCTTCGCTTTCTTTTTAAACAATGGTTTTCCCAAAAAAATATCTGAACGTCGCTCTAACCGCCGTCTTTGTCCATTGCCACTTGTTAGACTTCGTTGCCTTGGTCGCCGTGGTCGCCTAGTGTCGCTCTACCCATAGCTTCCGTTCTATTAGCTGCGATCTCATTCTCGAACAAAGCTTCATGGCACAAACTAAAGGTTGTGGTCTTCACTCATAGAGATCACGCTCGATGGTCTCCGCCTCGGGGACATATCACCGTACTCGACCTTGTTCGGCCGTTGCGGTTTAGCCTCCTCCCAGACAACCTACTTACGCACCTCCTGCGAAAATGAGGCCGCCAAGGAGGCAGAGACCACTCTCGCTATCGCCGACTGCCGATGAGGCCTTTCAAGATGTCATAGACGCTTTTGAGTGCTAGTGTGCTAATAAGGCCCGTGTTCGCGCCATCCTGGTGTTTAGCGTCGACGACTCCATCCAGCCAGACATTGTTGGTTCATGTTCTACTCGCCAGGTCAGTAATACTTGCGTGAGTGATACCAGCAGAGCAGCGATGCTCAGTTCTTTTCGCTTCAATGTGAGTTAGAGACGCTTCGCTAGGAGGACTCCTTCGTCGACGACTTCTTCGAGCCTGGCGATCTCGGCGCCACCGATGAGCTGGCTTCTGCCTCGCCGAAGTGTCATAAGGTGCGTATATGGATCGTGATCACCTTCGCTTTTATGACTTCGTCGCCATCTTCGCAGAGTTTGAGCCTTCGAGGCTCAACCATCGAGCCGCTCACCACGCACCGAGCGACGACACCGAGGCTCTTTCGACACCTCGCTGAGGAGCTTCACCGCGGGTTAGCAAAGATAGTTTGTTCCTACGTGCTTTGTCGGCCTTTCTTCTTCGACTACACCGACGGCTTCGCTTGACTACTGATCCCTCCTCGGTGTCTGTTTCGCTCTATTTTGCACCAACTGGCGGTTCAGTGCACTTATTGCAAGAGCTCGGGCACGACTACTAGAGTTGTGCGGTGTGAAAAAAGCGGAACAAGGCGCTTGGGGCTAGACGATCCAAGGGGGGGTAGGGAGGCCCTTCTTCCACGGGAGGACAGACCAGCACGTTAGGACCTTCTCAGCGAGGTGACTCTGTTTAGAAGTTCTGTCAGGCTCTACTTCAGCAGCTCTCTCACAGCTCAGCAGGTTCTGCTAGTCTAGTTCAGATGTCTCCTCCAGGTACTTCTTGGGTTCTGGATTCTGGTGCATCTTTCCACATGACACCGGACTCCACATCTCTCATTTCAGGAGGACCTCCTTTTTTTCTATATCAATTCGCATACCGTGGCGGTACTCCTCTGTCATCAAACTCTCTCGACTCTTTTATTTGCTAATTTTTTGTTCCAACAGCTTTCCCATGTTCCCTAGCTTACCATGCGGCTTCTTTCGGTGGGTTAGCTTACCAATCGCTACCAATCTCTACAGTAGGGTTGGTTTGACTCTCACACCTGTTTCATCTAGTATCGACGGACAGAGACAATACTTGGGGTGGCCGGCCCGTGAGGAGTTTTTTATGAGTGGCATCATCGCTTAGGTCACTTTTGTGGGTCTCGCCTTTCTTCATTAGTTCGTCAGGGTGTTCTTGGACATGTTACTATTGATACGACTATATTTTGTCAGGGTTGTAAGCTGGGCAAGTAGCTACAACTTTCTTATCATTCTAGTGGGTCCTTGTCTTCTTATCCTTTTGACTTAGTTCATTCAGATGTATGGGGACCTGCGCCTATTATCTCTAAAGGCGGGCATAAATTTTATGTGATCTTCATTGATGATTATTCCCGTTTTACATAGATTTTCCCTATGTCTAATCGTCGTCAGTTTCTTGCGATCTATCGTAGCTTTGCAACGATGGTTTGTACTCAGTTTGATTCTTTTATACGTACTTTTTGCTGTGACTCTGCTGGCGAATACTGTTCTAGTGCTTTTAAACAGTTTCTTTCTGAGTAGGGCACTCTTTACCAGTCTTTTTGTTCTGGTGTCCATGCTCAAAATGGGGTTGCTGAGCGCAAACATCGTCATCTGATTGAGACTGTCCGTACTCTTCTCCTTGCCTTTCACGTTCTACCACAGTTCTGGGATGAGACTGTTTCTACGGCTGTATATCTCATCAATATGCAGCCTTCCACTACTCTTTAGGGTGTCAGTCTTATAGAGCGTCTCTACTCTCGAGCCATCCAGTACACTCACCTTCGTGTTTTGGGTTCTACTTGTTTTGTTCTTCTGCAGCCTCGTGAGCGCACCAAACTATCAGCTCAGTCAGTTGAGTGTGTGTTTCTTGGTTATAGTTCTGGGTATAAGGATTATCATTGCTATAATCCTTCTACTAGATGGATCAGATTTCACGAGACGTTGTCTTTGGCGAATCTCAACCTTTCTTCTATTGAGATTCGGCTCCTTCTCCTGCTTTCCTTTGCTGAGTTAGTTTCATGGTTGTCTCTTTCGACTCTTCATCCATTTCTCCACTATCACAGTCTTCCAGTCCATCTTTAGTGGTTCATACATACCTCAGCCTCCCGGTCTTGCATTCTGCAAAGACCACCGTTCATTCTCTGGTATTCACTACTCTAAGCGTCCTCGTCCTTAACCAGTCTCCTCTCCTGGTATCTTGCCGACACCCACATCTGATTCTCCTGATGATGCTCCTCGTTACGCCCTTCGTGACCGGACATCCCTTCGACCTCCTGGTCGTCTTAGATTTGTCTCGATAGCTCATGCTCTCTGTCACTAAGCCTAGTTCTTATCGTGAGGCTACTCCTCATTACAGTGGCAACTCGCTATGGCGAAGGAGCTTGATACTCTTTGACGACTGAGGACTTGGGATATTGTACCCACACTGCATGTTCGTCCCTATCACGTGTAAGTGGGTGTACAAGATTAAGACCCGGTCGATGGTACTATTGAGTGTTACAAGGCTTGTCTTGTGGCTCGCGACTTTCAAACAGAGTTCGATCGTGACTATGATGAGACCCATGCCCTGTTGTCCATGTGGCCATTGTTCATACCCTTATTACGGTTGTTACATTCACAAGTGGTCTATCTCTCAGCTGGATGTTAAGAATGTCTTTCTTAATGGTGTTTTGCATGAGGAGGTCTACATGCAGCCACCATTTGGGTATTCTGTTCCCGATGGGCATGTCTGTCGTCTTCGTCGTGCTCTTTATGGCCTCAAACAGGCTCCTCGTGTCTGGTTTGTGCGTTTTACCTCAATGATTACTGATGTCGGTTTCACTGTCAGTTTCCACAATCTTGCTCTTTTTGTCCATATCTCATCTCGGGGTAGGATACTGCTTCTTTTGTACATTGATGATATACTCATTACTGGTGATGATTCCTCATTCATCACGTTTGTGAAGAAGCATCTCAGTGAGCAATTTTTTATGACTAATCTTGGTTTTCTTACGTATTTCCTTGGGATTGAGTTCTCTTCCATGCTAGAGGGTTACTACCTCTCTCGGCAGAAGTATGTCTAGGATCTTCTTGATCGGTTTGGTCTGACTGACATTCGCACTGCTAAGACTCACATGGAGCTATCCCTACAGCTTCGTGCCACTGATGGTGATCTTCTTGAGGATCCTACTCGATATCGCCATCTTGTTGGGAGTTTGGTGTATCTTGTGAGCACTCGTCCTGATATTGCTTATACTGTTCATATCTTGAGTCAATTCATGGCTCGTCCTACACATCTTCACTACAATCACCTTCTTCATGTTCTTCGCTACTTGCTTGGGACTATCTCTCGTCGTTTGTTTTTCCGGCTCCACCTCACTCTGACTTCCAGACGTATCTCCGCGACTTCGGGCTAGTGATCCTTCTGATCGTCGTTCTTTTTCTGTTTACTGTGTTTTTCTTGGCCCAACCCTGATTGCTTAGAAGACAAAGAAGCATACTACAGTTTTCCGTTCGAGTGCAGAGGCTGAGTTGAGAGCTATAGCAGCAATGGCAGCAGATGTTACTTGGTTGAGGAGGCTACTTACAGATTTTGGAGTGACTGTGATGGGACCTATGACTCTTTTGTCTCACAGTACATGTGCTATCAGTATTGCCCGTGACCTAGCGAAGCATGAGCTCACCAAGCATATTGGTGTGCATGCTTTATACACTCACTCACAGGTGAAGGAGAGAATACTTGCTTTACAATTTGTGCCATCAGAGTTACAGATTGCTGACTTCTTCACGAAGCTATAGACTAAGGTACAACATTTATATTTTCTCTCCAAACTCAGTTTGTGTGATCTACCATGAGTTTGGGGGAAGGGGGGGTGTTAGAATATGAATTCTTTTGTATTTCCTTATCTGCCTCTTATATTTTTTTATCTGTATATAGCATATTCCCCTTATACTCCTTATATATATTGCCCGTTGGACCTCATAAATATACACACAATATTCACAACAGTCCCCATCCCAGCATCCCTTTGCGAGATGGCGGGCTTATATCATTTGGATTTGTCTAACAATAATATCTCTGGACAACTTCCTCGATGTAGGAAGTTGCCAATGGGTTTACGGCTTGGAAATATCTTATTACACCATAACAGTCTTTCAGGGAAATTTCCAGTTTTCTTCAAACATTGCAAGGATATGGTTTTTCTTAATTTGGCTTACAACATGTTCTCCGGGACCATACGTGGTGCATAGGGCGAAAATTGCCATCATAACGCATCTGCAATTGAGATCAAATTTGTTCTCAGGTGACATTCCTACTCAGTTGACAGAACTTCATAATTTGCTGTTCTTGGACCTAGCAGACAACAATATTTCAGGCTCCATACCACACTCTCTGGCTACAATGTCAGGAATGACAAAAGAATACAAACCCCCGCTTGGGGACGCATACCCTTATGACACACTCCCAGGTGATCAAATTTGGTCCAATCTTTTTATGGTGATGAAAGGGCAAGAGCGTGCCTATCCAAACGAAGCAAGATACATGGTCAGCCTTGATTTGTCTAGCAACAATTTGGGTGGAAATATTCCCGAAGAATTATGTTCCCTTACAGGGTTGATAAACTTGAACTTGTCTTACAGTCACTTAAATGGAACAATTCCCCGTAACATTGGTGCCATACAAAAGCTTGAATCGTTTGACTTGTCGATGAACGAGCTTTCTGGTGAAATTCCTTCAAGTATCTCAGATTTAAGTTTCAAAAGTTGGTTGAACTTATCATATAACAATCTATCAGGCAGAATACCCTCTGGGAGTCAGTTGCAAGCTCTTGCTAATCCAGCATCCATCTACGTAGGCAACATTGGTCTCTGCGGGCCACCTCTTTCTAAGAATTGTTTAGAGAATTCAGTGAATAATCAGGGTCATCTTGAAGGGCATAATGGTATATCAGACGCGACGTTCTTCTATCTCAGCCTGGTTGAAGGATTTATAGTTGGACTTTGGTTGGTGGTATTTGCCTTCTTGTTCTGCAAAACATGGAGAATTACTTATTTCTGGTCTTTCGACAAGCTATGTTATACGGTGTATGTGTTTATTGCTTTGATATGGGCAAGTAAAACATCAAATGCCGAGTTAAGCAAATTTTGCAGGAGTACGATAACAAGTTGATGGCGTGCCTCTGACAATGTTGCATGTTCCTGAGTTATTATAATCATGCAAAGTGTAGAGTGGAAATTTCTGTATGTCATTGTTGTGTGTCATCTTACTATTGCCCTTCATATGTTTAAATCCTTCTCAAATTAGAAAATTTTGTGCTTTTACTGCTCCATGTATGCTGATGAGTGAGTGTACTGACAAATTACAGTCTCAAATTAGAAAAATAGGGCACCAAAATCATATTTATATGAAATGTCATTTAATGTTTCTCTTACATTGTCTGGTCTCTACTATATTAGCACAGTAAATTTGTCGTGTGGAACATCACAACAATCCTCCATAATATTTTATGCTTAAGGCAACTTTTGTATTTGCCACTATAAAACAATCTTTTTTTTTATTAGCCGCTGCAAAAGGGTACAGTTATTCCTTCATTGGAAAGTGAGTGTGGTTTTTGTATATTTTTTTTTGTGAGGAGAAGAGAGCTTTGTTAATTACTCAGGAAAATAATTACAATCCTGAGCAACTAATTGCTCGATACAATATGGACAATGTTTGTGCCACACAGCAAAATACTAAGCACGCTTTGCCAACTATGCAAGCTCACGAGCCACTACATTTTGCTCTTTCTTCAGTATGTCGAATCTAAAACGCCGCAAGCTGGGCAGCTAGCTCCAAGATTTCGACACAATAAAATTATCTTTGAGAACGTTGTGCGGTAGGGTTCTGAAAGATGTCGACCACCAAACTTGTAAGACTCCCAAATTCTAAAAACGTTAGACTCTTTACAATTGCTCAGGATGTACAGTTGCGAAGTAAACAATGTCTCAAACAAGCTTTCGATTACAACAAAAATCTAACATTTTATTACATAAAATTAAGGCTTAACAGCTAGTTTTAACCTGACACAGACATCCAAGTCCAAATTTAATATAATACAAGACAAAAGAACTTTAAACCACAGGCACACTTGAGCACGGTCGAGACCTAATAACAGTAGTAGCTGTCATCTGTGGGTCCACCAAAATCCTGTTCATCAAGATCCTCTGCATTTTCCCTAGTTTCTTCTGTAGATTGTTTGCAGATTATGCAAAAATGAGTACAACTTCCGTACTCAACAAGCCACATGAAAAAGCTAAATAATTACATGCAAGGAGTTCAAAGGATGGTTAAGGTTTACCTTAACAGGCATATGTGGATGCAATTTGCAGTTAAAGCAGTTTACAATTAAAACAGTAAAACAATAATAAATAATAACATCAGGGGTTTTTCAACAAACTCAATTACCAACTTACCATCTCAAAACTCTACTTATGCCTCATGTACTGGAATCACCCATTAACACAGCTTCATTAACCGGAAGCACGGCGTATTCGAATACCTTTTTATACACTCTGCAGAGTTGTCCAACTTTACCCACAAGATATATCAAACTCATACTGTCAGAAAATAGACACGCAACACATTAGCGTGCGACTGAGTTGAGATAACAAAGCCTTTTCACTGCTTAACCTTTTCTAGCCTCTACCCGGTAGGTTTTAACTCCATACAGCCATAGGGAGACTCCACCGGCCCAGTGGATCTTACAACCCTATCTTGTGGCACCTCTGGGTGTGTGTAGACTCACCGAGTGTCCTTCAGCCCACTCTGTCACACCCCAGCTCATAACTACTCTATCACACAGAGCGATTACCTTTCCAAAGAGATATTCAATCGGATCGAGAGTGTACTTAGCCAGGAGTAATGACCACGCTTGTAGTTGAGCGATTTTTATATCGGTCACTTGGCACAAGGTTCTTGTCCTTACTTGTCATCCAAATGAGGTGATGGCCCAACACCAACTTGTGGTCATCCACCTTCCGATCTCACTAATGACTCACTTTTACCACAAGTCTATTGGGTTGTCCAACTTCTTGGACACGACCCTCAACTTTCCACCAAAACCATTGGCGAATCGCCATATCTTGCTCTTTGATTGATAAACACATTTGTGTGACAAAGCTACTTATATAGCTAATATTTTATGTGAATTTGTCAAGGTGAATATGGCCTACAAGTCTTTGGGTGAGTTTGTATGTGGGGTAATAGGATTTATCTAATTATCATGGCATTCAAAGTATTATTTCAATATTTAACATACTTGGCACAAATACAATAATGAAAGTAATAATAAATATATGAAATGTGGGTTCAAAATGATCAAGGAATGTGACTTGCCTTCTTGCACAAAGTCCTATAGATCTTGGTCTTGTCCGTTTTCGAGTCGATCGTCAAGATCGTGACCTAACGAGAAGCAATGCAATAAAATAAACCAAGTAAAATCCGGCTTGACAAGGAATGAGCTGGGAACAACATGCAAGTAAATAAAACCAGAAAAGAAACTTAAAGGAAGGTGTTGTGGGATGGTAGGGATTTATCTGGTGCTTGATTAGACTGGACGGAGTTTGAGATTCGGATCCAAGTACAACAAAAATATTGCAAAGGAATAATGAATACTATGGAAAGGTGAAAAGTTCTATTGTGAGCTTGATATAGCGGATCGGAGTCAAGATTAGGCTTTCCGGGCTCGAGGCAGTCAGAATGGGTATGAATTGTCAATTTAGGGTTTCGGGCGAAAACAGGGTCAGATAGTGAATAGTGCTAAATTACTATTCACAACTGAACAGGGATTAGTGAATAGGATTCACTGATTTGGTTAATGAATAGTAAAACACAGTTTACTGTGCATTTACTGGATTTAGGAAATGGTAATTATTTTACTATGCTATGAGCAAGTGTTGGGTTAAAATCGGAATGAATAAAGATTAATAAACTTGCCAGTGCGTATGCTTGAACCACGGCATTTTGGGCGAGCCCAAACGGCCCATAGCCCATTTGCGTCTTGACCTCAAAGGCCTTCGGTGCTGGCCAAGCCATAGCGCCCCTCGGCCTCTGCTGCAGGCGGATAGAGGCGGCGCAGCATGAATCAAGCAAGACGTGACGGCGGCAGCGGCGCCAGCGGAGGAAAGGAAAAGCGGCGAGGAAGGGCTCCGCCTAGGTAGGTGCCTCATCCTCTCGAGTTTTTGAGCGGGTGGGTTTTGGAGTTGGTTTCTTGGGGTGGTGGCGACGGTGAGTGAGAGGGCGGCGCCGGTGAGGATCCGACAGATCTGAGGCCGGAGGGGTGGGGAAAGGGATCCGGGAGGGTACGGGGGTGTTTGGGTGGGAGGGATTTGAACGGGGAGGGTGGATTTGGTCTTACGGGGAAGGGAACCGAGGCAGCGGCGGCACTTGCCGGCTCTGGGGGACGAGGTGGTGGGGAGGAAGGCTTGGTGCGGGTGTTGAAGGCCGGGTGGGGGCAGCTTTTATAGCCCCGGAGAGGCGGTGGGAAGCGATCCGCCGCCTGGGACAGCGGCGACATGGGCGGTGGAGCGGATCTAGTCTTGAGGCGAGGTGAGGTGGGGTATGGGCGTGTCGTGGCCGCGCCATGCTGGCTCGCTCTTCATCGAGCCGAGGGGAGGTGGCAATGAGGTCGCGGTTGCGTTGCTGGCGATATAGCCGAGGCGGCAAGGCGCGTCTTGCGCATTGAAGGCGCGGGAGGGGAGGTGGCCCGGTTCTCCCACTGGAGCAAAGCCGGGAGGTGGTGCGGTGGTGATGGAATCTGAGCGGCAGTCGTGGCCGCAGATCAGGCGGCGCCGCATTGAAGCGAGGAGGAGGTGGCGCGCGGAGGTGGTGGTGCTTCGTGCGGCTTTGGCACGAGCAATGGCTAGGAGTGGTGGCGATGGCGTCTCCCATGGCGACGCGCGGCTTGGCGACGGAGTGGAAGCGACTCGGCGGCTGCGTTTCTAGAGAGGAAGCGAGGAGGGCAAAAGGGAAAGCGGATTTGATGGTTTTGTTGAATTTTGCTAAGATTTGAGCAAGCGAAAATCAAATCAAAACTCAAATTGATTTTGAAATTTTGAAATTTTGCGATGTTTCAGAACTACAATCGATCTCGGACAATCGGCTTCCGAATCCACTCTGCCGCCAAGAACCATCTTCCCGGCACGCCTACACTTCAACTTCTTCTGCAGAATTAGCTTGCTTCATAGCTCGTTGCGAGGACAACACCACCCTTCCCTTATCATCCTGAATCACGATTCCAAGTCTGGCATAACTGTCAATATCAGAGAAGGCTCCATCCACGTTAATCTTTACCTAGCCTGGCTCAGGAGATGCCCATTTTAGCTTCACCCGATCAGAAATAGGATGGACATGCTAAACAGGTTCAATGGCCGCTTTCTTCCCTTTGCCGTCCGACACCACCTCCTTTTGTCAGATCTGAAATAGTGAATTCCAATAATCTTCCAGGAACTTAACAGAGCTAGTAATGGAGATTACCTTCTGAGTGTGGTTTTTCTATTACCACTGCCACGAGTTTTAATTAGACTGTGACAATAACATAGGATTGCAGTAACGGCTAACATGCAACTGTGCATGATGGCCAAGAGTTCTTATTATTATTAAGGGAGGAACTTAGGCTCGGACATACGGTGGGAGCCTTCCCACCGTACGGTCCGATCCGGATGCAACATGTTAGTAAGAGCAGTGCAACATTTTCTTCCTATTGTTGCAACATATCAAACACTCATATACAACGTCACCTCAAAATCTCAGGATCAATCAAACAAAAATTCTCATAATCAAAACTCAGGCACACAAACACATCACAAACACATCTGGATATGCCAACATATCAAAAAATGCAACATCTCATAATTTTGTATGCAACAATTTTTTCCGTCGTATGCAACAAATTTTCTCCTCGTGTGTAACAAAATTTTCAACGGTTGCAACATTTTTCCCTCCGGCTCTCTCACAGTGCTCCCGTGACCACCTCACAAGGGAGGGCCGCTCGAGCTTCTTGCCGGGGTGCGGACAGGGGGCGCGGTGGTAGCGGGGCCAGGGGCGAACAAGGCCAGGCAGAGGAGGCCAGGGCGGCAGCCAGATGGGGAGGAGCAGCGGGGAGAAGGTGAACACTCCATCAGGGGTCGGCACGTCCGGGAAGGCGAATCCGTCTTTGGGGCGGCGGAGGCGGAAGAGCTCGGGGACGCGCTACCACCGAATCCAGACGCCAGGATGTAGGGCCTTGGCCGTGGCCGGCCGAGGCCGAGCCCGGGGCGACGCAGAGCCAGGGACGAGGCCCAAGGGTGTGGGGAGCTAGGCCGGGTGCGGGCCCGAAGCGTGTGGTGGGCGCGAGCCAGGGGGCGGTGGTGGGGGAGGAAGGCCGGGGAGAGGAGGGAGGCGGGCATGCTGGTGGAAGAGGCGACGGAGACAATGAGTGGTGGAGGAGAGAGCGAGTGTTGGAGGAGAGAGCGATGGGGATAAGAGCGGTGGGCGTGGGAGTCGAGAAGATGAAGTAGAGTGGAGAGTGGTTTGGCGTCCGGCGCACCGGACGCACGCTTCCTATCATTTCCCTATTATTAACCATAGTCTTTGCATGGTAGCTTGGATCATCGTAAAAATACATGTGGTTTTTGTATTTGCCGGTGCCGCATCAGTTTAAATTTGGCCTCTCTTGTGACAACCTGTGTTGGACCCAGATTTTTGAAATCCCGAATCCTCTGTGAAAAACATTGTGCTATTCCCTAGATCAGTAGATAGCACTCACAAATACATTACTGAAACATCTCATACATAATGTATACCGAACCATTCATTAATTTACAAACATCAGAGTCACATAGACCGCATCGGGTCAGGTTTTACAATAAGGGTTGAACAGGCCAAGGGGTTACATTACAAAAGTAGCGGAAGTGGCAACGGAAGAAAAAGGGTGAGAGCACATCTCTCCACAGGTAAGCGACTAGGGGTTACCCGTGTGCGTCCGATATTTCCCAAAGACTTAGATAATATAGGATGCACGCAAGCACCAACGTAGCCAGCTAGACTGAGGCGAGATCTAGACTACTAGAGACTATTAAATCTCCTCCATCATCTTGACCATCGACTTTTGGATCCTCATGGTATGCGTAATGTCCTTCATCCGTGGCTTCTGGGGGTTTGGGGGAAAAGAGCGAGGATGAGCATAACTTTCGTGCTCGCGAGCCAACACACAAAATGTAATAATATACATGCAAGGCTAGACAAGAATGGCTCGGGTTCTTTTATTTGCTAAAGCAAGGTGTTCAATTATCAATATTAGTAAATCCACTGGTGCAGCGCATGATCCACGGGCTCTTACTATGCTACCGGGCCCACTCATCATCAACTCAAGGAAATCGAAATTAAGTGGCTTTGATTACTGCTCCTTAGGCCCGCGTGGCAGTGAATCAAAGTGACAACAAAACGGTGGTTAACTCAGCTAATGAATGCATGCCTTAAAAACCGATAGTGATTCAGTTCAATAAACGCACGCGATGCAGTCTTTGATGCAGCTTCCGACCGAAAGCGAGAGAGCCCTAGGGCACATGGGAGCACACATTGGCGCCGTCGGCGAGGCGAGTGGCGGGTCGAAAAGTGGTAACAGAACCCCATGAGTGGCGGCGGACGGAGAGGCACCGAGAGGCAGCGGCAGGCCAGGCAGTGCAGGCGTGGCAGTGGTGGCAAAGTGGTGGGTGGCGCACGAGGAAGCAAGGTGCGCCTGAGCAACGCCTGGGTGTGGGGTAGTCGGAGGAGGTTGGGGAGCATGGGGTGCCTGGTGGTGGGGCGGTGGCGGCGGCGTGGGGAGAAGGGGTGGCAGCGGTGGGAGTCCATGGCTGTGGGAAGGGAGCATGGAGCTGGGGGGAAGACTTCCTCGACGCTTGGGACGCGTGGTGACGGTGTTGGCCGGGAGGAGCTCACCGAGGGCGCTTGGCAAAGGCAAGGCCAAAAAAAATGGAGCTCGGGCGATTTTGGGAGGAACCTTACCAGAGAGGAAGGAGGTGAAGTGGGGAGGCCCATGGTGGTGCACAAGGCTCTTCTTATAGCCTGGGAAGGGAGGAGGAGCCATGGAGGCGCGGTGACCCGAGGTGGCCGGTGAGAGCACGAGGCGGGCGAGAGCGGCACGGGCGGAGTGGGTGTCTTGATGCACGCCGCGACATCACGATGGCGACTCCACGTGCCAAGGTAGGTGGGCGCAACTTCGGGGCGGATGGCACGGCGAAGCGAAGCGGTGGGCGGCGAACAGCGTCTGAAGTCTGGCGTCGCGTGGGCGCTAGGGCAAGGAGCAGCAGTCAGCGAGAAGGCGAAAGCGGCAGTCTTGTGGCGCAGCGTCCACGGCGACAAGCGATGACTTAGAGTCAAGCGATGAGGTGTCTTGGTGCTTGCTGACGACGGCTCGGGCGCAATGCCGGCCCGAGGTGGGCGTGCTCTTAGGCATGAAAGAAAGAAAGAAAAAGAGAAGGGGCAGGGGAGCGGAGATGGACCAGCTGGGCCTAAAGGGAGGGGCTGGGCCGGGCCAAGGGAGAAAATGTGGGAAATTTTGAAAAGAGACTCAAATTCGAATTTGAATTCAGGTGGAAGGGAGAATTTTGCAATTAACACACTAATTGAATTGGGTTTTCTAAATCAAAATGACAAATAGATAAATACTATTCAAGAACCGAAAATGGTGTTGTTACAACCTGACCACATCTTGCCACAAATCGAGTGTAGCAAAGTGTGATAGACATACAAACATGCTTAGCGATGGCAATTTGTCCTGCAGTGTCGGTGACATGTGGGGATTATCCCCGTAAGGGCGTGGGCGGAGGCTAGACTTTTCTCATGGGGCTTGGGGACGTCGCCTACCTAACATAGCAGGACGGAGGTGATAAAGCTAAAAAAATGTTTTATTTGTGTATTACATAAATTTTTATCTATACATTAAATTTTAAGTTTTAAAGATATATTTTATGAAAAACTATACCTAAATACTTACTCCCTCCGTTCCCATTTACATGACGTCCTGTAGTTCATATCATTCTTTGTCAACGTCAATTAAATAAAACCGGAGGTAGTATTAATTAATTGGTAAAATCATATCAATGTTTAAAAAACATATTTAAACAACATGTTGGATCCATAGTGATCCCCACGTGGCCGTGGTCCTTGTAGAGGCAGGGGTTTGGGACGGTTTCAAGACAAAACTGAAGGGCGTTTTTATACTTTGGGTGCTGCTAGGTTTTAATAGGAATCCTTTTGTGAAATTGACGGCTACATATAAATAATTTCCATCTTTCTCACTCTCTCACTCCAGAGTCCAATCCGCAAATCCTCTCAACTTCGCCTCCATCAGCAAGATATGATGCATTTCCCTACTTGTTTGCTTTGCTTGTCTCTACTCTCTAGTCTTTGTTAAGATGTAAGCATTATATTTTTACCATTCTATTTTCTAATCAGAGTAATATATAGTTAGATCTAAGACATATATAGTAAGATGTAAGTTGACAATTCATGTATTAAGTCAAACATGTAGTGCATCTGGATGTGAGAGGAATTGGAGCATATCTAAACATATTCATTCACTGAAGAAAAATAGACTATAACATCAACTGTTTGAATGATCTCGTTATTGTGTGAGCATGTCCTTCTTTGACTGACTTTATTTGTTGTTCAGAATTCAGATTCTTTAATTATTATTATTATTTTGTGTGTCATTGATTTCCCTTTTTTTTGGGTGCGTGTGTGTATACTATTCTGTAGCTACGTGTGTAATAACTATTCTATGTGCGGCTAGCCCACCGTACCAACCATCCAGTGGAACGCAGCGCATAAACCTTGTCCACTAGTCCCAATAAGAAACAGTCCATGGGCAGAGCGCTTTCGTCTCCCATGTGCATCGGGTGTCGACAGTAATAGATAGCGTATGTGATAGTAACTATAACACCATTTTTACTGTCAGACTACCACATAGGGTTCTGCCCCTTATTTTGGGTTACGATCTGCAGACACTTGACAGTAAACCTGCAAGAGGGAGCGAAGTAATTGTGATCACCTCTTTTTACTGCCAGATCACATATGTGAACAAGATTTTTGAATGACAGTAAAAGATCATTAACATAGCAGTAAAAGGGTAAGGTACATGGAAGTCAAATGTGTTATCCATTTGTTATACTTGTTTGGGACGTGGACCATTTTTTACTGAGTAGTAATATGACAGTAAAAGCTTATTCACATAACAGTAAAAGTAAATGTGTATGGAAGTAAATGTGTTATAATGCTTTACTAATATTGTCTATATGGTGGCAGTAATCACAAACGTGTTATCTAGTACATTTTTGGTAACGTAAACAATAAATCAAAGTCAAAAGTACTTCATTATATTTTCTCTGGCCAAATAGTGTGGCCAATCGCCTTTTACAAATGATCATCTATTTTCTACAAATGATCACCATAGAGGACAGCCAGATCACACTGGATATTTTCTTGGACCCATCTCAACCCGAACCCATCGCAACAAAAACATCAGATTTACTCATCGCAGTTCATCGTGCTGGTGTTTCTCGGAAGAAACAGCCAGGCAAGAAGAGGAAGGTCGTCGAGCTAGATGACGTCGTTGCCCCGACGTCCTGCATGGAGCTTGTAGCCGAGTCCGCCATGGTAAAGATATGCATATATAGCAGTAAATCCTTATTCATATTACAGTAATTTGTGTAGTCATGTCGCTAGTAAATCATTATACTTTCCATGCAGGCTGCGGCTAAGAGGAAGCACATATCGTGCATGACATGCATTAGGTGTGCCCCTACTCTCGTTGTCTCGACCATCGGCTCTGCCGACAATAGGGAAGATAAATGAGGTTTCGAGATACGGCTTCGGTGGCATTCTAAAGTTCAACCTCGAGGGACTAGATAAAAGGGATCTGTTATGCTTCCTTATGGACAAGATAGACCTAGATGAAATGGTGATTTGTATCAACGGTGGTAGGAGTGCGTGCTCGGTCTCCCGTGTGATGATAGGGATGCACCAATGGTGTCCATGGCCACAGGAACCGCCGAGCTGGCCGAGTTGAAGCTACTACTTGTGGTGCAACCGAACGCCAATATAAAAAATGAGATGTCGCTCAAGAGGATAACTACCGGGGGCATAGATGGGTTGACGATGAGGTGTTTCTTCCTCATCGTCTTTAACAAGCTGCTGTTCCCGATGACCAATATCAACATAACTGGGAAGGACACTGTGCTCACAAAGGACCTGGACAACTTTGGCAGCATCGACTGGTGCAAGGCAGTCGTAGGCGACCTGAGGGAGGTTGCGTGCGACTAGAAAAAGAAGAAGAACAACACCACCAAGTCCATCAGCGGATGTGCCGCCTTCCTACTTGTAAGGAACCACGTTTCCTTTTGTCCACAGTAAAGTTATATATTATATTCGATAACACACACACTAACACACAGTAAACATGTAGATCATGAACACTGTAAATATTGGCTTTACAACACAGTAAAACATAGTGCATACACCAATAAAGGGATATCATACAATAGAGCATACTACATGTAATAAATGTACGTGTTAACTATAGTAATACTAACACTAATAAGCAGTAAAATCTATGTCATAGATTTACTGCATCGACAACATGAGGTGCGTTCACAACGTCGATGCCGTCGAGACCCCACGTGTCGCATACTTGACAATACCACTCGTCGATAAGATAGTTGTGGCCGACTGGACGAAGGGCCTAGATGGGAAGGACACCTTTGGCAAGCTTAGCGTGAGTGGTCTTTCTACTTTATCCGATTAGTAGTAACATAAGTATTTCCTTACAGTAAAGTTCATCAGATGAAACAGTAATTTCACCGGTAACATTGAAATACAAAATGGCCAGGTTAGGACCAAGGATGGGACGTCCTACTGGTCTAGTGTGATGACATAGGCACACCTGCCGAATGAACCCCTACACTCCATTATCAGATAGTTCATTAGCTTGCACGCATTGCTTGGTGACTCGGTGCGATCCATGGGAAGGCGAAGCAATGCCTGGCGATGGAGGCCCTAGAAAGGTTCGACAACAAGGGTGGGAAGGTGATGAGGCAGATATAGAGGGCCTAACAGAAAATCAAGACTGTGCAGATGAAGGTGGCCAGTGTTATCAAGGCATTGCTCACGCCGACAAAAGCTTCTAGATTGGCCTCTGTGAGGAAGGCCAAACGTAGCAAGGAGGCGTCGGCATCGGAGCATGTGTCTTCAACTCCCATGCCGATAAACATAGTTTTCCTGGACTCATTGGCTCAATCGATGTCAGACAGTGCTCCCGCATCGCTAGACGGTGAGCCCTTTTAGCGTGGGAGGAGACGCAAATCCGGTTCTGACCTACCCGACCGGCCGCCACGCTAGCACCCCGCGCCCACAGAGAGCAGTCGACCCAAAGAAGACCTTTCGCCGCTAGTACCGGTCATTGCGACATCACCCCTTACGCTCGTGGATGTAGTCACCCCAAAAGTAGAATCACCGCCGGCCTGTTGTTGCGCTAGCACCGCTGACAGTGGGTGAGACCGCCATCCTGTCTGCACCGACGCTAATGGTAGTCTACATTCCTGTGTCAACACTTTTCCCTCTGTTGCAAGAAGAGGTTTAGGACTATGGATCTCAATGTAGGATACTACAACATAGTAAAAACAATATACCATATGTAGTAAGTGGATACAATTCATACAATAAAAATGAAGCAATGCTAGTGCACAGTGGCAACATCGATGAAACACCATTCCATATGTAAAGATAACTAAGAAATATGCAATTAACAAAATTATCAGAGTAACGACCTTATGGTCGAAGCTTACAATTAGTGCCTCAGAAGACAAATATCTCAATTAAGCTACAATCAGGAGTTTTACCTTGAGGATTGAAGGAGAGAAACTCTGAGGATGCTGGATTGAAGAAAGAACCGAAGAAGTTGAGGATTTTAGAGGAGGCGATTTTGGAGTTCTTGAGGTGAGAGAGAAAGACCGAGGAGTGAAAAGCGAACAAGCTGTGCGGAGTAAAGGGTTGGTCAAAGGTAAAACCGAGATGATGAAGTTAAGCGAGTTACCTACGGAGCGGTAGTTTAGTTCACTTGAACATCGGTCATCCGCGAGATCACCGCCGATCGTCTGAGTAACTCTGGAGCTTCGAGAGAACTTCTTTGAGATTAGATAATTTTGGCAAATGATCCCAAAATTTTGCACTCAAATAAATATCATTTAGGATCATTATGCATTTAAAAGACTAAAGTTTTTCTATGAACATAGTTTTTATGAACATAGTGATTTTTGGCAAAAAATTTGAAAAAGCTTTCCATAAAAACCTCAAGTGGCATCGGATAGAACCATAAGTAGCAAACCAAGAAATTTTTACAGTAAAGAGATGTATGAGTATGAAATACTATTTTGAGACAATATATGTGAGGAAAAATTGTCCAAATAGCAATACTCATCATATGCTAGAATAGTGACATTGACAGTTTTCGAGTTTTGGGTTACTTTTTAGGTTTTAGTTTTGGGTTACCTTTTGGTGAGATCAAACTTAAATAACTTTGATTTAGTTTGGAGTTTAAAAAACTCATTAATACGAAAAATGTCAAGAATAACCATCTTTAAGTTTTTCTTGTTGAGAGCACTACCAAATTCCTTTTGAAATAGATTTTGGATAAAAAACCGTTTTTGGTCAAAACAAAATATATGAAAAACTAGTTTTGGGCAAAACTTGACTTTTCATTTAAAATAGATAGTTTTTTAGTTCTTTTCAACCAAAAACCTTTGAAATACAATATATTATAGGAGTAGCTTAATTTTCAAGAGTTTTGGTTGTTAAAGTTCAAAATTTGACTTTTGACCAAATGAGTTGTTTTTGAAGAGACGTTCTAGCATGATTGTCAATATATGCACAAGTAAAGATGTGGTATACATGGTGATTGTATAACACTCCCCCTAAATGTGATTCCTACCTTCATTCAAGAATCAAGAAAAAGCACAGGAGAAATACAAATCCAAATAAGATTTCAAAAGATACTATCATCAAATGATATTAGAAAGATCTATGACATTTAATTCATTCCTGAGCTTGCAAAAGCGGCTTTCATCTAGAGGCTTGGTGAAAATGTTAGCTAATTGGTCATCGGTTCTTATGTGGCTAATCACAATATCACCTTGGCTTACATGATCTCTCAAGAAATGGTGGCGGATATCTATATGCTTGGTTCTTGAGTGTTGAACATGATTGTTGGCTATTTTCACAACGCTATCATTATCACACAAAAGAGGTATTTTATCAATTTTAATTCCATAATCTATCAATGTTTGTCTCATCCATAGCAATTGAGCACAACAACTTCCTGCGGAGACATATTAAACCCGGTGGTGGATAGAGACTCTGAGTTTTGTTTCATTGAGGATCAAGATACTAAGGATCTCCTAAGAATTGACAACTTCCGGAGGTGCTCTTTCTATCCACTTTGCATCCCGCATAATCGGAATCGAAATATCCAATTAAATCAAATTTAGAACCTTTAGGATACCATAAGCCTATGCAAGAGGAATGATTTAAATATCTAAGAATCCTTTTAACGGCCATAAGATGACATTCTTTTGGAGAAGCTTGAAAACGAGCACACATACAAACACTAAACATGATATCAAGCCTAGATGCAGTAGGATAAAGCAAACTACCAATCATGGATCTATAAAGCTTTGAGTCTACCGGTTTACCTCTCTGATTGAGATCAAGATGGTCGTTTGTAGCCATAGGAGTCTTGATGGGCTTTGCATCATCCATGCCTAACCTTTTGAGTAAATCCTTCACATATTTGGATTGGCTTATAAATGTCCCATCCTTAAGTTGCTTGATTTGAAGTCTAAGGAAGAAACTAAGTTCTCCAATCATAGACATCTCGAATTCCCTGGACATCATATCACCAAATTCTTTGTAAAACTCTTGATTAGTAGATCCAAAAATAATATCATCAACATAAATTTGACGTACAAAGAATTCGTTATCAATGACTTTTGTGAAAAGAGTTGTGTCAACTTTCCCAATCTTGAATCATTTTGAAACAAGAAAATCTCTAAGTTGTTCATACCAAGCTCTAGGAGCTTATTTGAGACCATAGAGAGCCTTTGAAAGTTTATAAACATGGTTGGGATTTTTAGGGTCCTCAAAACCGGTAGGTTGCTCAACATAAACAAGTTCGGAAATTTTGCTATTTAGATAGGCACTTTTTACATCCATTTGAAAAAGCTTTATTTTAAAACATGATGCAAATGCAAGCAAAATACGAATAGCTTCTAATCTAGCTACAGGAGCAAAAGTTTCACCAAAATCCAAATCTTCAGCTTGAGTATACCCTTGTGCTACCAACCTTGCCTTGTTTCCTACCACAACTCCATTTTCATCTTGTTTGTTCCTAAATACCCATTTTGTGCCAATCACGTTGTGATCCTTGGGTCTCTCAACAAGCATCCAAACATTATTGCGAATAAAATTATTCAACTCTTCATGCATAGCATTTACCCAATCCGGATCATCTAGAGCTTCTTCTACAAACGTTGGCTCAATGGAAGAAACAAACGAGTAATATTCACAAAATGAAACAAGACGGGAGCGAGTTTGGACACTCTTACTCACGTCACCCAATATTTGATCTATTGGATGATCTTTTGCAATTGCATTGTGAATTCTTGGTGGTAGGTTGGATGGTTGATCATCTTCCTTGTTATTCTCTTCATTAACTTGCACTTGACTTGTGGAAGAGGTAGGAGGCTCAACTTGAGTGGAAGATGATGGATTATCTTCGGGCTTGATGTCACCTATTTGCATATATTCCGTTGTTTTTCTTAAGGCTTCATCACCTACATCATCCAAATTCTCATGCTCTTCTTGAGAGCCATTAGTTTCATCAAATTGCACATCGTGCCTTTCTTCAACTAAACCGGAGTTTTGTTTAAAGACACGATAAGCTTTGCTATTTGAAGAATAGCCAAGCAAGAAACCAACATCACAACGACTTGCAAATTTTGAAATACGAACACCCTTCTTCAAAATATAACACTTGCAACCAAAAACTCGAAAATAAGAGATGTTCGGTTTTCTTCCTACAAGAAGCTCAAAGAAAGTTTTCTTTTCAAAAGACGATACAAATAAAGCCGATTTATGGCATGACAAGCGGTGTTAATTGCTTTCGCCCAAAAACTATCGGAAGTATTATACTCATCAAGCATTGTCCTAGCCATTTCAATTAATGTACGATTTTTCCTTTTTACAACTCCATTTTGCTCCGGAGTTCCGCTGCAAGAGTTTCATTTATTTCTTGAGCTACGTGGTAAGTTAAGTAAACGTTGACCATAAGGGAGTTTTTTTTTGCCTAAATGGCAGTATTCGGATCAGTAATAGCACAAATGGCTTCTGTTGTTTCGCAAATGCAGAAATGGCACAGAGAGCCATCCCAGGGACAAACGGACGCGCGACGTAGTGCCACGACACCCTTGTTCGTCCGACCTACGAGCAGTTGACCCACGTCCGTCCTTTCCTCGCACAAACAAGGACTATGCATGCGTCCTCCGAACGTCTCGCGCGCGGACAAGGACTGTGTGTGCGTTGTCCGAACGTCTCGCGTGCGAACAAGCCATGAGGCCAGGTCCGTTGCTTCCGTGTGCGGACGTGCGTCGACCGGTCGTCCCCTATGCAGATGCGCACTTTCACATCCGTTCGTTCGGACAACACCTGTTGCATTCCATGCATGGCACCTCATCTCTCCACCTTTTGATTTCTGCGTGCAGATGCTAGCTACAAATTAATTGTAGTACAAATTAATTGCATACATTAAGCTGATTAATTGCAGTACATGCATTAAGCTGATTAATTACAGTACAAATTATTTTCACAGGATACAACGCTCCCACCCATTACTACAACTACTTGTCTACCACTGCTCCACACACCAAGCGTATATGATGCACGTGGTTTGCCTCTGAGCACCAAAATCCAAAAATAAAATCGCATAACACGGGATACAATATGGCTCACTCGTTTGAGCCACTACCACTACTCTCTTCTCACTGCAGCTATGGTACGTGTCCCGTCTTGGCGTTAAGGTTTTCTGCCGAGCATTCACTACTACTGAAAAAGGCCTTCTGAGCGGTTCCGCGCCATCACAGAGCGGTTAGTGAGTAAAATGCGAGTTTATAATTCGATAATGCTAATGGTCATCACGGATGGTTTCGAACCGTCGTATAGTACATACTATCACGACGATGCAGAGATGCAACCGCTCGTGATAGTCGACTACCGCACGACGGTCCGTAGATAAAATAAATGCGTGATATTGACTACCACGGGCGGTCCGTAGATAAGCGAAATGCGTGATGATCGACTACCCACCGAGCGATGCGTAGATGAAACCGAAATGCAGCGATAGTCACTATCACGAGCGGTTTCATATCTGACATCGTCTGTAATAATCGATTATCCTGACGGTTTCATCTCTGAACCGTCTGTGGTAGTCTTTTGCATTGCTAAATCTATTTACATTTATTGGCTAGCCTCGAGAAATGCTAGCCATGCCCTCTGAAACAAGCACATCCAATTCTCATTCATTTGAAGCACATCAAAATTGCATTCATTTAGAAACAAGCACACATCCAATTCACAAATCAATTAACTAAAATTAACCATTAATGTACATCAATTTACACACATGTACCATTATGTTCAATCAAGTTCAATCTGCTACCTTTGTGGAAACTCCCATTTGGATTTATGACTGTGTGTTGGGAATGCCGCAAGGTGTGATCGAATTTTATGAGCTCGCTCTGTTCCATGAGCTTTGGCGATGTTCGCAACTTTAGTCGATATGAAGGTTAAATTAGGGCTTATATAAATTGGTAAGTATATATGAAATAATTGTTGAAAGATTGACAAACTGAGGATCATTGGTGATCGCGAACCGATGAGTAGTTGCATGTTGTGGCAAACATAGTATCCACAGACGTTGCGGCCCGGCGGCTGCTAGTGGCACTGCAAAAATAGAATTGGTTAGTTCGAGAGGCATTGCTACGAAGTGTTATATAGGATTAATGTGTACTAGCTAGCAAGTCTGGGGAATGTTTGATCATGTTGCGGCGTCCTTCCTTGATATTCCATCCTTTAGCATGTAACACGTCGAACACCCTCGTGACTCCAAGAAGTTAGCCTTAGCCATTGCAAAGGAAGGAAAGACTACAATAGAGTTTCTATGGAGAAATGTGTTTACGATGATTAAACTCCTGGGATAGTTGTGAAGTTGTGAGTGGCCCTATGTAGGAATCTAGGTATATTACGTATTTCGTTTTGGTATAATTACAATTAGAATCAATGGAACCTACGGGTATGTCGGCATGGTCATTAAACCTAAGTTAGTGTTGCTTATAAAGTACAAATCAACAAGTATAGCGATGGTGCAACACTACTTACTTACGGTTGTAGGGCAAAAGTATGAATTCCTTGTTGCGGTGAGCCATGAAAAAATCTATAACGTAATTCTCGGCGAATGTTGCATTACGCCGTGATGCTTCTTTCGGAGACAACGTGTGGGTCGAGAAACCTACGGTGATTTCCTTCTTTATTCACAGATCATGTATCTATTATACAAAAGCTAGGAGTTATATATAACATTTATCGATATTACGAACATTGACCGTGATTGTACACACTTACGATGTCGACATCGTATGATTGAGGCGTCGAGCTCGTCGAGGTTGAAGAGAACGAGAACAAGTCGTCGAAGGTCACCGTGAAGACGGCGTCTTGATACGTGTGGTTAAAATGATGCTCCTTGAACTTGGCGGTGACACCGAGCATCATTGATCAACCGCTTGTTGGGTATTCCATGTACCATGCATGCAATTCCATGCAATCCGGTCCTAGGGTAGAAATGTCTAACTTCTCGAACAACGGCTGCGCTGGCTTGTATTTCCGACCCAGCGGCAAGAAGGGATATCGAGAGAGGACTCGATCGTCTTGATTTGCCCTTGCCCTTGCTTTGCCTCGCTTTGTATAGGTCAACTTCACAAGAGTCGGTGAGCACGAGGTGTAGATGCATGTGATGCTGGCGGGCCCTTGCCATGTCGGTCTGAGGTAACCGGTGCGATCGAGTCCGTGGACTTGATGCGTTCTGCGGAGGACATTCCGTGAAGTTGACACCGGGCGGTAGCTCAAGCGGATGTCCTCCTTGGGCCTTTGGATGAATGTTCCAACGGCTTGCCCTAGAGTCATGACCTCATCGTTTGGGGAATTTTCAGTGGGGCGGCCTCGAAATTGGCACAAACACCGTCCACATTCACTTTTGCGAAACCGGTAGCTAGATTTGCACCGTGCACCAAAGCTCCGATCTGGGATGGATACACTGGCCCCAAGTAGCATCTAGGGCAGCAGAGACATATCTCACTTGGAGCTTGCGCCGTAGCCACCTCGTACATAGCGGTACAAAATTAGCTACTCCAATAGGCTTATCAATAGATTGAGCATTCGAGAGATAATAATTATTACCTATATGTCATCGAAAAATCTGTCATCACCTATTGTGGTAGGGTTAGGGTTGGATGCTGTGACTACTCGGATGTTTGGGGGTGGCTAAGCGGTATAGTAGGGCGGGGCTTCCAAGCCGACTTGGCATTTGCAATCCCTAATCCTTTCCTCAAAAGTCTCTTTCTGCTTTTGCTCGAGCATACGAATCCTTTCCTCAAAGGATTGAGTGACCTCTGTGTGACTTTTTCATGACCTCGCTCTGATTTTTTGGTGAGCTCATCTCTGAGGATGCGAAGATCCTCTCGTAGCTTTGCATCGTGCTCGGCTTTGGCTCTCCTCCTACTCGAGTGCGATCCATGATCCGCTTGGAACCATTGTTCCCATGTAACAAAAACACCGGCGCCTCTCGTGCGACCGGATGCTTCTTTGTTTCCTAGGGCATGAGAGTATATCTTCTCCCTATCTGCTGGAATGAGCCTTGGGAAGATTGTGCACTCGGCGTTATCGCAATATAGCCCGACATGTCATTTCACTTCCTATGAAGTTATGGAGTAATTACAAACTAGGTAGTTCGATATCTTACGAGCGTTGGGACACTTCACGGTCTTGGGGTTTGGAAAGTACACTTCCCCCGTAGGCCGAATAGATAACCTCGCAAATAACCAATGTCGGGCGCGCACATCAGTGATCTCGGGAAATAGCAGGGAGAGATTCAAGCGCTTGCTCGCTGTTCTGATCCCTCCATATCGGGGCTTTACCCGCATACCAGTGATCTGAGAGTGCGTAGGGGTGCTTGTTTTTTACTGGAGGGCGTGTCTTCGCGCACTTTCACTCTTAAATTCATCTGTCGTCTTCTTAGCCACAAATTCGGCCAGACTCTTCCAAGAGTAGATACTTGTGGAAGGCGGCAGATCCTTCTCCACGTAGTTCTTGACAAGCGTGCTCTTGAAGTTCTTCCACGCTTTGCGCGCCAGTAGCAGCGCGTGTCGTCGCACGGAGTCCAGGAGTTCTACCGGGATCTCGAACGATGCAAGAATTTCCGTCAGCACAGCAGTTTTCAATGGTCCGGGCACCACCTTCCACGAATCGTAGGTGATCTTGACCCGTTCCCGTGCAACTATTCCGACCATTCTCCGGAATGCGGACGCTGCTCGGCGAGGATTGATAGGGGTCCCAGACTGATCGACCTCCGTGATGGTAAATCGGCCGTGGGCCTTTCAATATTCCTCTTCTTCTACGCGGTTGGATATTGTTCTAGAGGATGGTGCATCATCGAGACACATGGCGCGGCTGACTCGAGAATGAGCGGAAGACATCTTCACAAGAAATAGAATATCATGTGAACAAATGAAATCGACATAAAGCTAAGATTTAACATTTTGATATTGCTATCGAGATGTAGAGTAAGCATTCCAATTAGAGCTCAAGTACAAACCCGATTATCAAAATAATTTCATACAAGACTATTATCATCACAGAGCATTCATCTCAAGCCCACCACACCACATTGCAATGTATTCGATGAGCGATATCAAAACAAATACCATATGAATAATGACTAGAACAAATACAAATTCCTAAAACAAGTACAATTATCATGAAGGACCATGACAGATTATTGATAGAAATAGTTAGGGAAAGGGGCACGGGGTCGATCGGTAACTTCGGCATTGGTTACCTTTAGGCGTCGAGAAGAAGGCGAGAGGAGCGATCTGCGAAGCAGCGGCGGCGTCGAAGGGGAGGCGCGCTGGCTCGGGGAGGAGGAGGCGGCGGGCTCGGGCGAGGCCTTGAGTGGGCTCGGGGGCGCTTGGCCGGGAGGAGGCGGCGTCGGCGGGATCGGGGAGGAGAAGCCGGGCTCGAGGAGGCGTCGAGGGCGAGTGGCGGACAGGCTCGGGGAGGAGGAGAGCGAGAGGAGTTGAGAAACTTAATCGTTTGAGAGTGGCGGCGCGGCAAACCCTAGCTAGAGTCCGAATGTAAAGATGGACATCACGAGACGGTTCTAAATTAGAACCGTCATGATACCTATCCTGAGCGGTTCTAACTTAGAACCGCTCATGATATGATGTATCCTGAGCGGTTTTAATAAACAACGTTTGTGATATGTGATATCACGAGCGGTTCTAACTTAGAACCGTGCATGATATATGATGTATCCTGAGCGGTGTTAATAAACAACGTCTCGTGATATACATATAGCACGAGCGGTTTTGATAAACAAGCATGCATGATATACATGTGAGAGCGATGCATAGTTCAAACCGTCGTGATATTATTTTGTATTGGTTAATATCTAGATCGATCATTTTATTGGCTAGCCTCGAGAAATGCTAGCCATGCCCTCTGAAACAAGCGAGAAAAGACAACAAGTACATGTATATACATCAATTCACATTCATTTGAGAAACAATCACATCCATTTCACGGTACAAATCAATTAATTAACTCAAATGAACTAAAATTAACCATTCATCGAGAATGTATATACATATACACACATTGTTCAATTAATCTTTAAAATTAGCCCTTCATGATGATCGTAGCGTATGTAGCTAGTTTAGTCATGTTCTTCTTCCTCGATCCTTATGCGTTTTCGAAAGGAGGCAACTCGTCAAATTGATTGTATTCTTCCTCGTCCACTACATTCTCAACTCCGATAATCCTCCTTTTTCCATGAAGAACTTCGTGGCGCTTCTTATTTGCCGAATTCGGTAACATAGAAGACTTGAACAACTTGGTTGCTTGATCTGAATGGTTCGTCTTTGTATCCGAACACGTTCGAGGTCCACGGTAGTGGCCCGTGCTTATCGACCTTCACTGTGGAGATGGACCGCGGCACGAAATAGGGGATCTTGAAAAGCACGTGGTCGAGCTCCCATATCTCCTCTATTTGCCCATAGTAGGGCTCCTCGACCCATCGATCTTGAATGCATCTATCACGGACACATTTGTTACGGTTAGTGCTTTTTATATCCACGAGCTGCGTATAGAATGTGTACCCATTTATGTCGTATCCTCGCCATGTTACAAGCTGTAAATGTTGGCCCTTTTGCCAACCATGTCGACATATCACTTGACGAGCTCCTAGCAAGTCGCTCCTTCAACCATTGGTTGAACAAATGCATTGTGTTGTCTCGTGATCCAAACATCGGCGCGGCGGATTACATTGCGAAGCCGTCCTTGTCTTTGGTCGATATCTGAGGACACTTCGGTCATGTGTTGCAAGACAGTGAAATGGGCTTGAGCATACGCATCCATATTTGGAGTGATTGCTTTCCTTCGATGGTCCGATACCCTCGAGCCTCCCTCATGGCGAGATCGAGGCACACCTATCGGTTCGACTGAGCCATGTAATCGGCGAACTCAATGACCTCTTGATTGCATAACCTTCGGCGATCTTGCCCTCTGGCGAGATCGATTCGTACATATGACTTAGAATTCCCATGAACCTCTCGAGCGGGTACATGCTACGTAGGAACACGGGCCCGCACATCTTTATCTCCCTCACAATATGAACAATGAGATGGATCATGATATCGAAAAGCGGCGGAGGAAATACATCTCAAGATCACATAGTGTCGTCACCACCTCGTCTGCGAGCATCTAGTCCTTCGAGATCGATGACCTTACGAGCAATTGTGTTAAAAAATAACCGACCTCATGATTGTCTCTCGGACCTTGATCGGCAAAATACTTCTAATTATAGCAGGGAGCATTTGTGTCATCAACACATGACAATCATGAGACTTCATGCCAATTAACTTCAAATCTTTTATCGAAACAAGTTTCTTCATGTTGGCGAATAGCAGGACGGAACTTTCACGCCATGCAAGCAAAAGCACGCAGTTCGGTTCTCTCGGCCTTGGGCGAGTGTAACAAGCGAGGAAGATACGTTCGTCCTTTATCGGTCCTTGTTGGTGCTAACTTTCGGTCGATGTCCATATCAACCAAGTCAAGCCGTGCGTTGACACCATCCTTTGTTTTGTCACGAATGTTGATAAGAGACCAATCAAGTCATCACATACATTCTTCTCTACATGCATGGCGTCGATCACGATGGCGAACTTCTAGGTGCTCCCAATAAGGTAAGTCCCAAAATATTGATCTCTTCTTCCACATGTTCTTCTTACTTGTCCTCGATTTACATCCCTTTCCAAGCACAACATCTAAATCCTTAACCATATCATAGACCTCTTTACTGCTTAAATGCCTTGGAGTGAATGTCCTCCTTCTCTCCGTCGAATTGTTTCTTCATCTGCGGTATGGGTGAGCCCTCAGAAGGAACCTCGATGGCGCATGTACGGTTTTCTTGAGTGATTCACCCACACACTCTCGGTATCATCTAAGCAATGAGTACGGGCTTTGGCCCTTTTGTACTACGGCGACAGTTAGCAAGGCGGGATAATCATTTATGGTGCGAGAACAACAAGGAGCGTAAAGTAAAGTTCTCTCGTTTATCGCATCCCATACACTACCCTTCAATCCACGGTATTTTTAGATCTTCCATCAATGGTGCTAGGTACACATCAATATCATTCCCAGGTTGCTTGACCCTTGGATAAGTATCGACAACAAAATATACTTCCGCTTCATACACAACCAAGGAGGAAGGTTGTGAATCTGAGGCGTCACGCAGACCAAGTGCTATGTCATTTGCTCATGTTACGAAAGGATTCATTCCATCTGTACTCAATCCAAACCTTATATTCCTCGGTTCGCACAAAGTCGCAAACCTCCTATCGATGTTTCTCCTTTGGGCGGAATCGGCGAGGTGTCTTAACTTTCCGTCATTCTTACGCTCCTCGAGTGCCAATCTGTGATTTGCATTCTTTGGGTTATAAAAAACGCTTCAAGCGGGGAATTACAGGAAGATACCACGCCACCTTAGCGGAAGTCCTTTCTTCACCTCGATTCCTCGTCGTCATCGATTGCTTCTTCGCTTGTATCGGGATCGTTGCACACGGAACATACATGCATGTTTGTATACTCGTTACGGTAGAGGATCGATCGTTCGGACATGCATGTATTCTTTCTACTTCCATTCCCAATGGACAAAGAACCTTTTGGCTTTATAGGTGGTTTTGGGCAACTCATTTCCCTCAGGAAGCATGTCGCTAAGAGACCTAACACTCCGTGAAACTCTTGTCGGACCAACCGTTGCTTGCCTTCAATTTCAGCGATTTAAGCACGAATGACAACCTTGTGTATTCCGACTTGCGGCAGGAACAAAGGTTTCTCTGAGTCCTCCATCACGCCGGAATTGAACATACTCCCTCTCATCACAGTTCCTTCGCATCGCGGCATCTCGATCTAGATTGTCATCGTGCGGCCTATCCGAATCGGAACCACAATCGACATTCGGCGGCATATCGTTGACTTCTGTATAATATGCATATCGTTGACTTCTGTATAATATGCTCTTCACGTGGTGGTCCAACATGTATAACCCTTTTGAAACCCCTTGAATCAAGTGTTAGCCGATCTGCGCTCGGTTGTTAAACATCTTGATTCTCACGATCAATGCATGGGCGGTACATATATTCCGCCCTTATTCAACATATCCTCCTCGGCGGCTCTTGTAAGCAGACACACCATTAATGTACTCTTCACTCACACGGTTCTCGATGTACATCGACCGGTCCATCACACGGTTCGTATTGAAAACCACGAAAATAAATAAATGGGTGATGACTTTCAAAGCGTATTTTACGAGGCTTAATTACGATTTTTCATTTTTACATTTTTGGATTTTATTAACTTACATGTGGGCCCTACTTGTCGGTGACTCATTTTTATTTCATGATTTTATTTATAAAATCTATGGCGATCCCACATGTCATAGACTTCGTTAGTTTATTAACTAAATGATTAAAAGCAGTAGGATTAATTTGAAGCTCAAAGCTGGGCTTAGGGTGACATCGCATTGCTATATAGTCGTGGCTCTCGGCCTAAGGTCTCGCCTAAGAGCGAACAAGCGGTGATGTCCCATGGGCGCTTGAAACTAGCGATTTGGCGTAAGCGCTGAAACTACTCAAATTAAAGGATGCTTATGCTTGATATCTCACCTCGATCACGAGGAAGGTGTCAATGAAAGTCGGGAAGGTCAAAGCGCGGTGGGTCGTCGATCGGTGAACAGAGGCGGCGGCGGCAAGCTCTCGGCGACAATATCTGGTGAAATGGACGGTAGGCTCGGTGAGGTGAGGCGATGTACTCAAACCAAGACGCAGAGCAGCGATGGACCTATCGTGGCGCCGAGATATGGAGATCAAGAAGACTATATCTGTTTTTGGCGGGAGGCGGAGTTATATATATCGTCTGCGTGATGAGTTAATTATCACGGGCGGTTTTAACAAAACCGAAAATGCGTGATATTGGGCAATATCACGAGCGGTTCATGTTTGGAACCGTGCGTGAAGTATCACGAGCGGTTCTAACCAAAAACCGTCGTGATATTGGGTGATATCACGAGCGGTTCATGTTTGGAAGCTATGCGTGAAGTATCCTGAGCGGTTCCAAACATGAACCGTCGTGTGATATGACATCTTCACTGAGCGGTTTTAAGCGCGGAGAATAACAGACGGTGGGTAACAAAACCGTGCGAGATTGTGTTTATCTGAGCGGTTTCGATGAACCGTGCAGTGATCGGCGTCGATATTAGCATTTCTGTAGTAGTGATTTACCGTGGGATACATCAGCCGGTCCGAAGAGTGTGTATCGGATCGTAGGGTGTACGGAGACCGTTGAGTACGTGGAGGTGCACCGATTACTGAAGTGCGTGCGGCGTCGATGTCGTCCCTTGTGGCATGCGAGCAGGGGCCACCTACAATCATGCCATGAACAAGGGACTTCGTAAATTCATCCCTGAATTGTCCACCCCCAAGGTACGCTATCTGCAACTCCGGTCGTGCAGAGGAGCTCTGGCCTTGATTGTATGGTGTGCTAGTGCCCCTAGAGGAGCTTTGCCCTACATACGCTCCAAACCCAGCGTACGGTCCAAACCCCGTATACGCTCTAAACCCCGTGTACTGCTCCATCGTACGAGTTGGGAGGCCCGTATCCTCGTTAGTGGACGGATCGCGATCCTACAGCCAGTCAGCGAAAGTTGCAAGACGAAATAATGTTAGTCAAAATAAATACTCTGGATGTAAACTAAGAATCTCGTACCTCTCGGATGTGCAGTGTAGATGACCGAGGTGGAGCGCTAGTCTGTGTATGGGGTGCTGACGGAAGAAGTGATGCATCCCGATGGACCTGCGGCGGGAGAACAACATGATGTTAGCGGAAAGTAAGGCATAACCAAAAAAACAGAACGTAGATTTGTACATGACTTACCTCCCTGCCGATCTGGTCCGGGGATGACTAACAGGGAGTGCTACGACGCCCGTTGGTGCCACTCGGTCGTGATGACCTAGCAGGTGAGCACAGACCCCTACCTGGTGCCCGACATGCAGGACGTCGTCCCTCGAACAGACCACAGCTCAGTTCTTTAGTGCATTCTTCCCCTGCGCGAAGATGTACTTCAACGTGTTCAGAAGCCCTGGCATGGTGTGCGGGCTGCGGATGGCGGTCTCTGATGTGCTTACAATCTGCTGTAGCTACTCATACTGAAATGAAAGAGAACACATGTTCAGTATCAAACATTATAAATATCATTAGTGAAACGAGCAAAGAATGTCAGTTCTTACGGTCTCGTCATGCCATGAGGCAATGTGATGATCAAGCGGCGAGAGCCTCTCTGGTCGTCACTGCTCCGGACATTGTGGTGGAGTCTGAGTTAGTCTGGGCGCAACACGGTATGTACCACTCCATGTCTTTGGAGAATGCGTCATGCGTCGTAGGGTCACCTCTGCCACGACCTCGGTGTCTGCGTCTCAATCATTGTAATCCACTTGTGTTGGACTGCTTACCACTCCTCGGCGTGTCGGCTCGCCCTGGATTGTCTACATTCGAGAGTGATTCGTGTCAAAACATGGAACATGGGTATAAAATGCAAACAATTCTCAAATGGAGTTGGACTCACAAGTGGGCTGACTCATTGCTGCATCATCTTTGTCGGGAGGGCACCACTGGTACAAATCAAATTGGCGCATTCTGTGGCTGCGTACGTAAAGCTCCACCATGTGGGTGAACACCAAGTGGTAGGTTGTCGCCCCACGATCTTGTGTCTTGCACACATTGCACGGATAGTCCGTGCGGCGCTACCGTGTGCACGAACTCTAGGGTCCATAGAGTCCATATAATGTCGTTGTCGCGCAACGACTCGAACTCGTTGTGGAACAATGAGTAACACCTTGCCAGTCTGTCTTCGGTCCAGCATAGCTGGGCAGCAGTCCACCGGTAGCCCATAGTTGGCCCGTCGATCGGATCATGCAACCTGGGGTAGGGGTGCATTGCTCTCGCGAAGAACACGCCGCCCAATGGAAGTGCTCCTAACTCCATAGTTGCGGAGCATGTAGCACATGACAAGGTATGGTCTCACACGGTGTGGCTGCTGCAAGTGTCACACCCCTTATATGTGGCGCGAGGGGCGGTGACCCCAACTATCTTGAGGCATGGCCCCTGACCTTCAGCGTCGGCCAAAGAATCGGCGATCTTGGATGAAGTAGGGTACACCCAATCGCCTGTATAGTGGAAAACATGGCCTAGCGAAGAGATGGAGAAGTGCTGTGACGAGGTGTGTCTAACAACATCGTCATGTGCATTCGTGAACATTATTTGAAGTTCCTTAGCAGTCTGAGGGACACCACGGTGCTATCTGGAAGAGGTATGCCAAAGCGATGCCTGGCAAAGCCTTCGGTCCGTAAGCGGTGGCCGGAACGGCCAGCTCACCCTGATCGAAGTCCGGTCAAGAATCGACATCCTAGAGTGGCCGTCATATCTCCCCACCGAAAGTGGAATGTGTGAGTCTCGAGTCTCCACACAGTCGACAAGGGCCGACATCAAAGCTGCCGTCGAGGGTGAAATCTGGTCGAGAGAGAGTAGTCTGGCAAAGGGCAACAAATCCGTCTCGAAGAATTAGGACGTAGCGATCATCGAGCCCCCAATAATGCCTCTCAGACCGAAGCGCCAGGGGTGGAGGGCCATCCCCGTCCCGGCGATCCACACCTAACATCAGTGATGCTCATCATAAAAGGGTTCCAGTAGCTCTGGTAGAGGCATGACTTGCAAGAGAGGAAACATATGGATTAGTAGTGAATAAATCAATAATGACGACTAGTTCATTAGGGGCTAATTTATCGCAACTAACTAAATAATACAAATATAATAGCGCTAAAACGATAAGGACTATATTAATTACACCTATGTAACTACTGACTAATTAACTACACATTTTATAAAGACAATTAAATGCGAGAAAAAATTTACTTGCTAATATGGCGGCTAATGATGGCACTAACAATCTTTAGTCGTCATGAAAATAAATCGGCAAGATGGCGAAAATGAAAGCGAGCTAAAGTGAGCAAGGAAGAGTGTGAGTGAAGTCTCTCGCTTGCTTCCTCGAATTTATAAGCATGACGAAGCAACCTTGCTAATGAATGAGGGAGGATTCAATTTGTGAGCGATTGAAAGATAAGCGATAGAAAAGAAAGGAATGAAGGAGATTCTCGGTCACTTCCTTGTTTTTAGGCGTAAAAGCACCTGTGAGGAGGCGGACCGTTGAGGCGATGTATATATGTACATGTATATACATGTGTATATATGTATATACATGTGTGTATACATACATACATGTATACATGTATATATATAATTTGTGGTCACTTACTCGAGGCTAGATGGGTCGATGACCGTCCGGATTTTATAACCATATTTTTTGAAAATTTCAATGAATGTAGTTGCAACTCATGTGGCCTTCCAAAAGCACTTTGTATTTTTATAATGATGACTGTGATGTTCAAATTATTATTCAAAATTTCAACAAATGACAAATCCAAGACAAGGCACTTAGAAAATTTTACTACAACAAATATCTTGGCGCCAAATAAACACCATCGTATCCAAGTGATATCCATAGCATATCTGAACCATCCAATCCATCTACCAGGAATCTATTCTTTTCTTTGTAGTATACCATTGACCTCCCGTCGGATGAAAAACAAACGGTTGAAATTCGTCCTGAAGGAAATTGGAAAATTTTGTGGAAAATTGTGCCATCTTATCCAAATTAATCTCTACCAGTCAAATGTGCAATTCATCCTTCTAAGTAGTAAAATCCACCATCAGCGAAATAAAAAATTCAAAAATATTCGAAATAAAAATGGAAAATAAGTTTGAATATAATACATGAGATTCAAAAATACGGGAGAGACCAAACAAACCTCCGCGTTGCCCATCAGCTGCTTCTCCCCGCAACACCACACCACGCCCTCCTCCCAAATCCGCCCGCGACACAAATTTCCTCGGATTTTTTTCTCCTCTCCATCTCGATATCGAACTCGGCTTCTTGGATTTGACCTCCTCCTCTCGGCGTCCTTCTTTTCCCTCGCTTTTTCGGCTTCTTGTTGAGTTGGGAGTCGCCCAAGAACTCGAGTTTTTGGCCCTTGATCCAAAGTGCCCCTAATTCTGCAAAGTAGCGGGGAAAGATTCGATTTTGCGATCTCTGGGAGTGGTTTAGGGGCCTTAATCAGAGAACCCACCTGGGGAATTTGGTTCCGTGACCTAAACAGGTGGGAATTTTGGTTTGGCGATGGAGCAAGAGAAGCAACAGCAGGTGCAGCCACCGGCGCCCGCGCCCGCCCCTGCAACTGAGCCGAAGGTTGCTGCGCTACCTCCGCAGCCGAAGCCGGCGGCCTCGGTGCAGCCTGTGACGCCGGCGCCAAGGCCGTGGCCAGTGGCCTTCACGCCTATGTGAGCAAATTATTTTGTTTGAGAATTTAAAATATACTGTTGTTGTTTGGTCATGTGTTGAAGTGAAGAACGTAGTTCAATTGAGGTTCAAATTTTATTTGTATAGTTCCCTTTTCAAAAGTTTATGTGGTTTTATATACGAGTCGGGAAAATGAAAACAACTGAGATTAGAGAAATTTTTGGTGTTGGGGAATTTGATATGCCTGTGGAAGTGATGCTAATTTTTACAGAGCTGTAGAGTTAGATACAATAGTTCTTGACAAGGCTGCGACTATCGAATTAGTTATGGATTGTTAGGGTTTGAATGGTTTGCTTTTGGTGAAATTAGATGCTTCTGCATTTCAAATTTGAATTGCTATAATGTTACAGGAAGTGTTGTGGTCTTGAGTAGACAACTAGGCTATATATCATTCAGCATGATGCAATTCCTGGCGCTAACTCTACCGGTGTTAATTTGAAAGCACGTGCATTACTTGGTGAGCAGAGTTAATGGGTCTTGCGTCTCAAAAGTTCACATGGAAAGAATCTGTGCTGAAGATCTCACCATGTTACAATAGGGCCATCCTCATTCTCCAGTTTTATGGGAAATAAACTTCCATGATGTCATTAGTTCTTTGCAAAAGTCATTTTGTTGCTCATGACTCATGAGTCACATTGTTACTTCTTGGTTGGAACCTTCGAGGTAACAAAAGCAGGTACAGTACTGCATTTGCAAACAACTTCTTTTACTAATGGTCCTTTAATTTATTTTTCAGGAAACCTGTGGTCGAAATGAAGAGCGGTACTCCAACAAAGAAAAAGAAGCATTGTAATTGCAGAAACTCGCATTGTCTGAAGCTGTGAGTTTTCTAGTGCATGAAAAATTGTTTCAAGTTTCAACCATGACCATCAAATATTAAAAAACATTCAGTATAGGTTCATGATATTTGCAAACGCATACTTTTACATTATTCTATTGGCAAAAGAAGGTTAGCACTGTGTCCATGATAAACTATACTGAGTTCTTCTGTTTGAGCGAAAACTGATGTCGACTCGAGTTGAATAGGATGATCAATTCTAGTATCATTAGTGGAGAAATTGATTAAACACATGATTATATGTGTGTAATAGCTTTCTAATAAAGCTGGTCCTATGCCTTTTGCTCCAAAATGATGTGTGTAATCATTGGGCAAATTGGAATTATAAAATACATAAAGCTTGGCAGTAAGAAGGTCAATATATTGTTATTGAATCATTTTGAAACGAAATTTAGTTTCATCTTTCATGCTATTATTTATTTCTCTTTGGTCAATGGTATGTTGTGGTCTCAACTTTTTGTGCCAAGTTACCATATTGGTATTTTCAACTTTCATACTATATTTCAAGTTTCTTATTTGATATGGTTAATTGACTAATCTTATTTAATTTATAAAATGAGCATTTATTATCATATAGAACATCGTGTGAATAGAAGGTACACTCACTAACTTGATATTTATTTGTTAGGTACTGCGAGTGTTTTGCAGCAGGTCTTTATTGTGACGGCTGCAATTGTAAAGAATGTGGAAACAATGTTGAGAATGAAAACGCTAGGCAGGAGGCTATTAACAGTACGAAACAGCGAATTCAAAGGCTTTTCAACCTAAGATTGAAAATGGCTCAAATACTCTCAGTGTTGAAAGGTACATTCTTCCTCTAATAGAATGGTGTAGGTGGGTCATGTATCTCTGCAATATCCAATAGCTTACAGCCTTACACACAGCAGTAGGTAGGTACCCTTCAAGTTATATAAAGTCGATAATAAAAGTTTTGACATGTACGGAGTATTAGGTCCGCACTTCTGCTTGCGTTTTTTTCTGATATGCCCTACAATCTACATGATGGCTGATGCAATAAAATTGTTACAAGATATGCTTGCTGGTACACATATGAAGCATGCTGTAAGTTAGAAGGAATCCTTGAACAAGAGTAAAGAACAGTCCATGCTTTCTAAACCTATTCAAGAAGCAGCTAGAAAGTCATAAAAATGGTACTGAGTACTGACATAGATCTGTATATAAAATGGACATATTGAACTGAGCTTGATGACTCATACTAAATAGTGACCGACAATCAAAGCACGTGGCATCATCTTATAAAGACCTTTTTGTAACATCAATTACTGTTTAGTGTAAACATGTGCAAAAGCAGGATTTCTGAAATACGTGGTATGATATATTTCATGTGATAAACTCAAGTGGAATTTTTTTATAGCTCGCCTCATATATATCCAATTTAGTGAGCAGTGTTTGCGGCGATACATAGAACATTCATTCTCTGCCAACTATCATTCAAATGCATAAATTCAGTTCCAGGACTCGTAAACTTACAAGCGAGTTATTTAGATGAAAAATTTGTTGGTAGTTTAGTTCTTTTAGTAGGTAATATTGAATCAATCACTTTTGTAGCTGGCATCACTTAAAAAATGGGATATTGGTGCATCCATTTTCAAGTTTTAATGCAAGCAATGAATTTGATTGTTGATTAGTTGCAGCACATAATTTTTTTGGGGCCAGTCTGGCAGGAAGGGCTGCAGACCCAAAATTATTCGGGTCAGTTAAAGAAGTTCAAAGAAACTAGAGGCCAGGAGAAGGGCTACTGTTCTTGGGTTAGAACCAACTCCAAAAATTATGTCACTGTTCTTTCACTCAATACATAATTTTCATTTGAAAACAGGCACCACCTCGCTGCTTCTTTCTTCACACCTCCCTACACAGTGTTTCATACTTGTGCTTCAAGCCTAACGGTCTAGTTGATCATTCCCCATGCTAGAAGGTGTGTAGGCGACCAATAGGCAGATTTTATGGAAACAACCGCTAATATGTTAAATGGCTAGTAGCTAACATTTATTTTTGCATTATGTGTTGTGTTCTGAACTAAAACCCTTCTGTACTGCCCATCTAGTTAATCAGCTATATAAATATTATGCTTCATATTTCAGTTAGACACCATTGCCTTGGTTCTTTTTTGCATTATTAAGTTATCTCTTTTTATACTTTGGTTTACTGGATTTAAATAAAATATGTTTTTTCATGTTAATCATTCTGATGCATTTAACTAATCTTAATTGACCATCAGGATGGTGCTGGAGCACCGCCTTCACTTCCAAAGCATAATAAAGGTTGTCACTGCAAGAAATCAGGATGTCTCAAGAAGTACTGTGAATGCTTCCAAGCAAATATCCTTTGCTCCAAGAATTGTAAATGTATGGATTGCAAGAACTTCGAAGGAAGTGAAGAGCTGCGGGCTATAATTCAAGGGGATATTCCATCTGATCGAAATAACGTTCAACAAGCTGCTAATGTCGCTCTTAATGGTGCCATTGGATCCTCAGGGTATAGATGTTCTCCAGCACGTAGAAAAAGGCCTCCAGAAGATTCCTTTGGTCAGAGACTAAATGGTGAAAGAAGCATGATGCGGACACAGTTTCAAGAGGTATTTTCCACATGAGCTGGTTCTGCAATGTTCCAATAACCTGTCAGATTAAATTCTGGTCTAGTGTGTCACATCTGTTTTCTTGGTAGTATCTTTTTACTTCTTGATGGTTGTGTCAAAACCCAGTTGGGTGTTCATCCACTTCATCACTGCTACTGATTTTTGTCTAACTTTAGCTATAAATTTCTTGGACTCCTAATTGTTTCTTGTGTTTTAGGCTAACCACGTGGATGCTTCACAAGTTGCTTCTTCTACTGGACCTGAAGGGTGCATCGGAAATTACCAGAGTAAATCTAAAAGCTATAGGTAAGTAAAAAATCTTGGATTGGTTTATTGGATAACCTGAGAACAAAAAGGATTCAAATCAACTCCATAGCCAAATTATATCCAAAGTGAATTCATGGCCAAAAGCAACAAAGAAAGGCAGGCTAGCACCATCTCACAGGGCATCAGCTGGTCAATTCTTGAGGCTTTTGCCATTTGAAAAAGCATAATCTCTGGACAGTTAGCTGCTAGTTTGTGCCATCTTGAGGTGGTCCTAGCCACTCGGTTCATGTGAAAATTCTATGATGTTGGGTTTATTCCCAAATTCTTCCTCCGTTCACAAATATATGTGTTTGGACTTTGGACATCAACATGGTCTCCAAGATATAACTTGGACTAATTTCAATCATAATAATAATATACTACAAAATTGTATTATTATGAAGTATGGACTAATATTATTTTCATATGATCAAGCAAGATACTTTTACTTATATCAATAGTCAAATTTTGAAAAGTTTGACTGCACTCTCTAAAACGTATGAACGGAGGTTGCACTTTCTAAAACTATTGGTTAAAAAAAAAGTAAGTATCGCTGCACTTTGTACTTGATGCCTCATTTTGTGCTTTATGTTTCCTTCTGATGACATATGCTATTTTTTAGGTCTCCGCTGGCAAACACTATCCATCTTACGGATGTTAACGACCTAACCAAGCATTTGGTGATTGTATGCAGAAAGGCAGCAGAAGCATTCCTAACAATAGCTGGTACACGATTTTATGCATTTCATTTGACTGGACTATTTTTAGAACTTGTATGAATGAACATGTGAATTAGGTTAAGTATTCAATTATTCATGATGGAAAGATGGACTACTCGGTGACCAGGAAAAAAATCTGCTTATTGTTTTTTAGTTGCATGTCCTACACATGTTAATTGGACATCTTTGGAGGATTTCAGATGATTACACGGCTGTTTTCTATTTTCAATTAAAAAAATATGTGCATCTAGAAGAATAGCTTTGCTTCATCGAGGACATATCTAGTGCTAGTGCAAACCATCATTTTGGTGCAACCTTGAAATACCATTTTTGTTTGAGCACCAAATGCAGGTGGGAGTGTTGTCACTGTCTCTAGATTTATTTTATACTAAAATGTTTTCCATATTTGCAGATAACAAAATGGAGATGGACGAAGAGAGGGAAATTTACACAAATGGTGACCTAAACAATGAAAAATGCAAGAAGCAGGAAGTTCAGAAAGCTGCTGCTAGTCAACCTGACAGTGTGGCCTATATAGATCAGTGGAATGCTGCTGATTTTGAATCCCGTTGCTCTAACACCCAAGAGGATTCTAGGCCTGCCTCTCCAGGAACACAAGCGCTGATGTGTGATGAGCAGGGTACTGCATTTGAAACAGATTATAGAAGTTCATTTCCGGCGGCATTGCATGATCAGGACACTTCAGAGCTAAATGCTCTGCAAGAAAAGGCAGTGTTGACAGGGTTTCGAGACTACCTCCGGATACTTATCACACGTGGAAAAATAAACGGTGAGATGAATTTGCTAAGATATTTCTACCCTTCAATAACGCTGACGACTTGACACTAATTTGACATATCTTGCTTGTTACATTTGGATATATTTCAAGTAAATTCACCCCTGCTACAATGCTACTGCACTTTGTTTTCGAATTGGCCATTTTAAATTAATTGAAACTATCAGATTCACGTAGGAAAATCAACAAGATCAGGATGAGTTAAATTGAGAAATCGGAACTTTCGCCAATGAAGTTAGAACTACACACAAGTTGTATACTTGCATCCAAGGATCAAAATACCGGGTAAAATCTGATGGGCGGCTGGTAACGGTTACCGACTGGTAACCGGAAAACCCGGTCGAAATTCATTTGAAGAAATTTGAATTGGGGATGTAACCGCCGGGATTTTGAATTTGAATTTAAATTTAAAATTTTCAGCTGGTTTTTAGGATCCTGGTTCCCACCGGTAAAACCGGTAACCGCTAGGATTTTGATCCATGCTTGTATCACAGTTGGTACATATGATGGTTCTAGGTGATGAACTCTTGTTGGCCTGTTGGTGTAGGAGATTTTGAAGGATATTAGTTGGTTAGCTCCGTTGACCATCAATGAAATATTTGCAATACTGGCACATTATGATGAATTTTAGTTGATTAGTTGGCACAGCAATGTTTGCATCCTATTCTGGTTCAATATAATATTTCAGCCCGGATATTTGAAATGGTACTTGTTATGCTGACAAAAATTCATTTGTGTGTGTGGAATGTGTTGTTGCTTGTTGTGATCTTAAAATTTATTGTTGCTTTTTTATTTAACTTGCGGCTTGCCGAGCTGATTGTTTTGCCGGGATAACAGAAGCGAACTTGTCATCAGAGGCAACGATGGAGTTGGAGGCTGGAAGACATCATGGAGCAACCACCATTTTACCCCCACTAAAAGCTGAGGAAAAACCTGAAGCTCCAGCCGACCCCCAAAATATTAAAACAAGTCAACCATCTGCGTCAAATTGTGGATCAAAAGACCAAGTGTGACCGTTGAAGTAGATTTAGCCTCAAAATTTGCAGTTTCATGTCAAAAACATGTTTGTAACGCAGCACACCTGTGTATATACTGATAGTATAGTCCTTGTTGCCATTTCTGGCAACCGGCCATGTAGCATCAGCCATTCATGAGGTGTAAAGCAGGCAATAATTTTCCTGCTGATCATGTAATTAATTTAATCAATTATTAGTTGTTTTATACGATGAATCACCTATTCTGGTGGTAGTTTGTGCTCTGCCCTTTCTGGGTGATAGAACTGTTGTAACGATGTAACTTTCATCAAGATGTATACTAGCTTGCCTCCCATGAATCATGATGAACCAATGCACCCCACTCGGAAGGTGTGCATGATCGCATCGCTAGTATAGTAGTAGAGCGGTCAAAATGGATGGATTTGGTTCAAATGATCTTTACCTGAATTTACATAAGGATGACATGGAATCATGAATCAGGAACCACCAGAAAACCGACTGGTTTTTGGTGGACCGCTTGGCTCCAAGATTTTCCACGGAACAGAGATATTGAACTCAAGTCGTTGCCAGTCAACAAATAGTATTAATCCGACAATGCAATTTCCGGTGCACAGCACAACAACACATCAATATGCTTGGGGGGCAGCCGTCATCAATTCAACAAGTATGAATTTACATCAAAATTTAGCCAAGTAGCAACTAATGCTGGTGACACGAAGTTATTACTATGCCAGCCCAATGCTTGCTTCATCTCCTGTACGATGCCTTCGCAGAAGCAGGTTTTTCTCGAATTCCTTCAGGTAATCTAGCAGTAAAACGCAGGCGAAAAGGAGAAACCCACCGAAATAGTTAGTGCCTCCACCCCCACCACCACCACCTCCACCGCCTTTACCAAAATGGAATGGAGGAAAACCTCCATTGCCATCATCAAGTTTAGGTCCTTTCAGCTTCCCTAAATTCCATAGATGACACAAATAAAATCAAATGCATGTTTATTCAAGCGAACACACCATGGTCAGATTCAATTTCAATGGGTGAGGTAATGCTTTCCAAAATATTTTTTTACCTTTAGGGTTGGATCGTTGAATGGTTGCGGTAGAAGATTTCCGCTGTGTGCTTTGGGTTTGTGTTGCATGGCATCTTACACTCTTGAGGTAAATAAGATGTTATTTAAAGGTAGGATTCATACTGAATGATCATAACTAAAGTGAACAGACTGGATAATTTCCTCATCAATAAGGCAATAACTGAAGCTATAAACAGTAAATAGTACATTATGGTGTTTGGCCTTAGTAAATTTAAAAAAAAAAAAGCCTGATCTTTGCATTACATAAGTAGCCCATGCCAAAACATTGAGTTTGACTTGATTTTCACGTATGCATATAGCAGAAGTGCATAGCTGCTTGCTACCCCAGCCATTCTACCTATCGACAATTCAAGGTTATATCATCTACAGGCGCATACTGCGCTATGTTTTCATTTGTTTGTTATATCCATAACAAACAAATGCCTCAAAATATATAACCTCCGATGCACCGATATTCCTGACGAACAGCGTGCAGTATCTGATACATATCGATATGGTACGGCTCTATCGAAAACATTTATGTTTTTTAAAAACAAAACCCGATACTTCCGATACCTCGATCACGCCCATAATTCAAGCTCAGTCCACTTGATATGTCCGGTTGCCTAGTTTTGAACCACATTCGATGCTTTGAGGCACATAATTATTGCCTGAATATATATTCGGTGTTAAGAGAACTAATGATGTAAATATTATTTAGGCTTATACATATGTTTAGTGTCCCCCCTTGTTAAGCTTTCGTAATGCATATCTTACACTTCAATTGGACAAAACAATTTGGTAATGCACATGGGTAAAAAAAACATTCCTGTTGTTTTGAATGTTCCATGATCCATAGTATATTATGTGAGCAGACACTAAATTATTCTCCATTTTAATAAACTAAATTGTAACTGATCTTGCAGCATAATTTGAGATGGCTTTTTGCTCATTGTTTTGTTCTATTGTATCATGAACTAGCCTTGACTAAAACTTATCAAGTATCGTATTTTATATTTTTACTATTTTTAATATATATATATATATATATATATATATATATACACATCCATATCGCCGTATCGGGTTTTTTGGGGGAAATGGGGTATCGTCGTATCGTCATGTCTGTCCGCCCGTGCAAATATCGCGTATCGGTGCATCATACTATATAACCACTGGGTGCTATAAGCTAGCACTGAAACAATGACCTGTCTCATTCTGAGTCCCATAGTTATCTCAACTTCAAATTTACCAGCAATGATTTAACTCTGCTTAAGGATGCATGTTTCCTCAGCCCTCACAATTATCTGAACTGATACATGGTTACCAGGAACTGATGGTTTAATACAACCAATTAATCATACCAGAATACGGTGTTATTAAGTAAAAAAGAAGAAGAATATGATGTTATTGAGAAGATATAAAGTAAGGATAGCTCTCATGTGTTCTGTTCTGAGTTTTCTGGAATTCCACTACCAAGTAGTTATCTCTTAAACCTTCATGGAACTTTGAATCGTTTGCATTTGCCATCATCTCAGCCGTGACATTACTTTTTACTTTTTAATGCTAGCTTCTTTTTAATATATTCCCTGTGCAAATGCAAAAGGAGAACACATATAGTTCAGATGTATGATAGTAAATGTTTTTGCAGTTTGCTTGATAAATTCTTGTGCTTTCCCAATTCATGGAACACTCTACTCGAAGGAAAACAAAGTTACACATTTGAGTCATGAAGTATCTACTGAATAAAGGAAACCCAACTAGTGAGAAAAAGAATGCATACATGCAATGTTTTTTTAGCAGACACTCTCCCAGTAAATGAGAGGGAATGGACTTGGGCTCTCTGAATTTGTGTACATAGTATGGTCAATTCATTGCATCTCTCTCCTGCATCAAAATGCCAAGAATTGTCCTCAACGACACACTTCAGTGAATAAAGTAAACAACTACCTTTTCTTATTCATATCTTCTAACAGAATTCTATTCATCAGTGTTAAGAGTTAACATTGCATATCAACATATGATAGCTATGCTATCACTACAGTACTACTGAATACTGATATCTAGGACAGAATATAAACATTGTCAGTACTTAGTAACCACCAGTAACAGGTCGCAACTGTTTTCAAATTTAAAACACATACACCTTTTAACAAACACATATGGTGTCAGAAACTGGAACCTCACCCATGCAATCCACCTTATATTAGTTAATACATTATTTCATAAAAAAATTAAACTATTAACAAAGAACTGCATTATAAGATAACACAAATATACAATGAACATGATTGCTACTTGTATAGTTTTATAATGGACCATTGCATCTCCATGATAGTTCAGGGAACCAAAATGTGAATAACTGGTTTCAAATGGCAGTGAACCAAACAAGTCCTTAACTGCATGTGAGGAATCAATGAAGAACTACTGTATAAATGCCAACTGTTAAGCTGCCAAATTGTCACACACCATAGAGGAGCTTAGAAGGCAATTATTCACCTGTGAATCGTCCAGTTGCAGCACGGGGAGCCACATTTTGTTGCAAAGAGCACATAATGAATGCTGACATGGGAAAATACCAGTCAAGACCTGCAATGTGCAACAGTTCACAAGTCATTAAAATGAACTCGTGTAACAATACATCAACCAGCAACAAAATACACACAAGTTTCTATAGCAATCAACAACACAGAATAATTAACGCGTGGAATGATGGACAAATTCTCATTCAGCTCAGTTCATGTAACATCCCAAGTTTTGGAGATTATTTGAAGCATTTGAAAATAAAAATAACCATTTGATTTGTCTTGGTTAAGTCAAAGCTTAAATTGAATTTTCAGAAATCAAAACAATTTAATGTAATTAATATAAACTTCACTTAAATTAAAAGTTGTTTTATTTGGGTTCCTTGAGTTCAAGAGAATTTTCTATGAATTTTTGGAATTTAATTGCTATTTCTTTGATCTCGGTTTTATTTAATTCAATTTCTAAATTCGGAAATCATTTTAATTTCTGGATTTTCCTTTCGAGCTGAAATCCTTTCTTTCGGCCTATTTCCTTTTTCTTTCCCCGCCGGCCCGCTCTGCCTTGGCCTTTCCTCTTTTGCGCCACAACCAGTAGACGCACCTGCCTTTTCCTCCTCTCCTCATTTCTTTGTCGAGCTTCTTATTGTCAACCACTAGCCCTCCTTCCTCCTAGGGATGAAAAACCCGTGGGTTCCACTTGATTCTGCGTGATAACGAATTCTGGTGGGAGGCTGGGATTCGAAATACCAGCCGGAAAACTTCAAATTCAAATTAAAATTAAAAATTCCGGCAGAAACATCTCAAATTCAAATTTATTTGGACGAATTTTGACTGAGTTTTTTAAATTCCCCGCCCGTGAGTTCCTCCGAAACCAGTGATTCGATCCTAACTCACTTTGCATCGTCGTGTCCGAGCCGTCGTATCTGCGCCTTCCTCTCAAACACTCCCATCCCGACCTTTCTAAGTGCGCCCCTCTGTGTCAAAACCCTTGCCTCGACCTTCTCTCCCAAAACCCCAAGCTACCGGCCCCGATTTCGTGTTCTTCGCGCCGAATCGCCACCGAGACACCGTTAGCCGCCGTGGTGCTTCTTCGCGCGTTAAAGCCATCAAGCTTCTCGGCCAGTGCCTCATACCGATTAGTTTCATGTGGCGCGTTCTCGTCGTGCTCCCATCCCCTTCGCCCGAGTGTCACCGAGCCGCCGCCACCCTCGTCCTCCCCAAAGCCGACCGCCACCTCCACCATTGATCTCCTTGCCGGTGAGTTCCCTCGCCTATCCGAGCGCGTCATCTCGTGCTCCTCGTCCTCCTCCGTTCCCCTCCCTTCTCGCTCCTCCTCCACCCCCATAGCATGCCACCAACACCCTCCTTCATCGCCGGCCACCTCCATCTCGCCGCCGCTCTGACCATCCTCCGGCCGCCCCAAGGTGTCCTCCATGTTCCCTACGCCGCCGCCCTCACCGTGCTCCCTCCCTTTTCCCCCGAGCGCCGCCAAACCACCGAAGCCGCCACGAGCTCGTAGCACCACTCCACCGCCATCGCCGCCCTCGCTGCGCCACCACAACCAAAATCTCCCTCTCCACCCCGACAACTCATTTTGCCCCTTGGTCATCGCCTCACTGCAGCTCGCTGCGTCGACACCGTGCACCAGTGCCACCATCTTCCTCCTCTGCTTCGGTTCCTTGTAGCTCCCCTCCTCTCTCTTAAATGTGGATCCCACGTGTAAGCCTCTCTCGCTCTCTCTCTTTCCTCTTATAGCATGGTCCCATCTGTCAGTTCCTTTTTTGTTTTTTTTCCTTTTTCTTTTCATTCGAAGGACTATTCCCTGAATATTCTTCTCTCTCTCTTCCTTTTCGACAAATCTTTGAAAGTCCGTTCTCCTTCGTCGAACTCTGATTCAATCCGTTCAAATTCCTAAATTCATCTAAAATCGAGCTCTTTCTTTTAGAGTTGGTTTTTTTGGCTGTTTTGGATTTTATTTGTATTTCTTTTGGATTTATTTGTGCTTTGTTCGTTGTTTTCTCTCGTTAGGCAGTGCATTTCAAGGAGCAAGAGCAGAAGCAAGCTTTGAAGATCCAAGTGTGACAACCGAGCAAAGCCAAGACAAGTAGTAGTCCTTTGATCATGTTAAACCTATGATTTCAAAATTATATTGTTTTATATTAAATTGCATGCTATCTTTATATCAACTGCTTTTGGGAATAGTTAACCACATATTTGTCACTACACCTCCATTGATTAATTGAATATGATGAATCATTTGTCACCATAAGATGGTTAATGTTAGTTGGACATATTTGTATCACCAACATGAGTATCATAGAGATACTTAGTCATGCTTAGTTACGATGAGCTCATGATCACATATTCAATAATGTTGAATTAAACTTAATGATATATGGAATTGTGGTGCGATGCCATTGTTGTGCATGGTGTGATATCATTGTTGTGTTGATTGTGGTGCGATACCTCTATTATAAAATTTTATGCCATGGCAGGGCTTGTCATTGGTTTGGATGAACAAAATGATTTATACTCAGACGAGTGGTCGTGCAATAAAGGGAGTACATGAGGCACATTGTTTTGTATAAGATAGTCTCTCCTGAGTAACTTGTCAATGACTTAATCTTGTGTGCCATTAAACTGGGTCATATCGTACGACCACATGTCCAGAATGGAATGGACCTAGTTGATTAATTAGCGATGTTTAAATTCTAGTTCTATTTTTAGAAGCGTGAATTCCGGGATGGATATTCACAATGGCACAAGAGGGAAGCTATGTCTGGTCGTGATGACATTCAGTGTTGAAACCTTAGCGGACAGAACTAGGTTAGGAAAGACCTTTGTAAAGGCCTTGTGATAATCACTTAGTCACGCACTTACGGAAGTGTATGATCGGACATATAAGTTAATTTATCTCTTGTGAGTAAAGCTGTAAACCTCTACAGAGTTAAAATTGTTTAAACAGCTGCGTCCGCGGTCATGGACTTACTCAGGGATTTCACACGAGAGGTAGAGTTTCTTTATAAAAATATGTCGGTTGGTAAATGTGATGTTCATATGGTGGATGTGATATTCACTTGGTGGTTTGGTTGAGAAGTGAGCGGGAGGTTCACTGTTTACTTTAAAGCAAATGATCTATTTATTATTCTTTTCAATTACGCATTTCAATAATTTCACTGTATTTACTATCAATACTGCTTTCTACAAAAAGAATCATACATCTAATCCTTTGTTTAAGCCTTGCATGAATATTAATCATATATTGTTTCCCTACGACTTGTTGAGTACTTTATATGCTCACAGCTTTAAACTTTGTTGCTCGGTTAAAGAATATCGAGTTGCTCAAGAGTTTTATGAAGAGTTCGTAAAGGCTTTGCGAAATAGGATCGTTCTCCGCTCGGCCTTTGTGGGCATGTTGATTGGCATTTCCAAATTTTAGTTCCACTACAAGAGTTTATTTGTTTCTTTAGCCTGCGTGGCAAGTTAAGTAGCGTTTACTATAAGATCTAGTTACTATTACTACTTGTTATTTTGATATCTTGTTAGTTAAATCGATAAATGGATGATATTTGATCGATGTTTCTGTAAGCTAGCTCTTGATTTGGGACTAGTTCAAAATTCACATAGGGTTTCGGATGTGTAAATCCGGATCGCGACAGTTCAATGAGGATTGATATATTTTGACGACATCAATGTAGTCCCAAAACTTTGACCACTTGAATTCACTCAAACATAAAGCGAAGCCAATAGGTGCCTGCAGCAGAGTGTGATGATAGAAAAAGGAGAAGACAACAGCGGTCGCGAGAAGTGCGGTTCACAAGCAATTATCCCTATCTCATCCAAATAGCAAATTTCCTGTGTGATGTTGTGTACAGTCAATTGCTGATTTGGCGCCTTTTTTTTTGGAAAATACCTGGCACCTTGGGTACCAAATCCTGTGGGGTCAACAGAGATCAATCTTGCACGCTGAAGAACAAGAACCTAATCAAATGAACCATATGAATAGATGCAAACAAATCCAAAGCTAACTGAATAGGGAGAGAGAGATTTGGATTTGATTGCTCACAGCCACAACAAAGAAAAGGCCCTCATCTTAGAACAATTCATCCAAGGGAGCTAGGGTTACTTACCAACGAAAGAAGAAACACTTCCGGAAGTCGGGATAGATCTCTACTCCGAAGGAGACGCCTCTCGACGAGAGAAGACTTCGGTGGAAGAAAAGAAAAGAAATTGTCAGCCAGCGAGATCGAAGCAGCAGCACGGCAGAACTAACAACACCAAGGCCGAAAACAGAATGCTTGCCACTCAAATATCTCACGTTCTTCCGTGTTGTGCGAACAACAAGAAAGAAAATTAAGAGCAAGGAACAACAAGCGATTTGGGGTATTCGTGCTATTAGCCAAGCATCAATACAAGAAGAAAGATTGGGAGGAAAGCACAATAATTAATTGATCAAACAAGAATTATATGGATGCATACACAGCATGAAGCTAGACGCCACCAAAGTATACCCTGATGATGCGTGGCCTGCCCCCGGCCGAGGCGGCGGAAGCGTGCGCCTGGGAGAGGTCACGAATTGGGGAGAGTTGTGACAGCTGGAGGTAGGAGAGGTTTGTTTTAGGGCAAACACATCGAGGACATTTTGGTAATTGTACTTCTAAGGCCCATTGCCCCATTTGGCCATTTCCACCCCATAATCCAGGCCCCCTTGTGTTTAAAACACTGGGATATGGGCCTCCCTTTTCCCAATCACTATTCTCCTCCTTTTCCCATTCCCCTAATCCAAACAATGGATTATTCCAAACCTACTTTGCATTTCTCATTCCCACCCATCTAAACCCACAATAACAAATTTGACACTAAAGGGACGGATTTGGGGAGAAATCGAATGACGAAGAACGGGCAAAACTAGGAAGAAGTGTTTTGTGGATACTCAGTAGCATCGTAGTGTTTGAGATTGAGAGGATAGTCACCGCCTGTGTCTGGGACCCACTTGACCTCTAAGCTTTGGGAGTCCAAATCCCCCCCTCCCCTCGGGATCTCGGCCTATTCCCCTGGGTGGAAACCCACGTGGGAGGTTTCCCGGGTTTGCGAACTCGCCGTGGTTTGCGAACTCGCCGTTTGGATATCTCTGCAAGGTGGATTCCCCGGCTCAATCCCCTCGTTTCCACAGGGAAAAAATCACCAACGCGAGACACCTAATTATTCTCCTCCCGTCGCAAACACAACAACCGTCTCTCTCATCTCCCATCTCCTCAAAGATCCTCCCATCTCTCTCGATCGAGGTGGCGCCCGGGCGGCGAGCGAGGGCTCTCCCATCTCCTCAGCATCCTCCCGACGGCAAGTGAGCGAGGATGACTTGACCCGGGAGGCGAGCGAGTAGGGCTGCGACTGGAGGCGTGCCAGCGAAGGGAAGGAGTCGCCTTGGGTGTGTCTTCCTCCCCCAAACTAAAGGTATGGAAGCCAAATCGCCCAGATAACTAGTGTGTGTAGTTGGATCTGCAATGGATGTTTGGTAGATCTGTTTGTTGCTCTGTGATGGATGCTGGTAGATCTGTGGTTGTTTGGTCATTCCCCATTCATACTTGCTGTGAAATCTCTCTCCGTGGTAGATCCGTTAGGAACATATTTCCTCTATATTTGGTCAGAAATCCATCTCGTGTTCTTTGCATTACTTCATGTTGAAACTAAGTTGGCATGTACCTATCAGAGTTCTGCTGAAGCTTGAAGCTATTCTTTCAGATCTAATGGTGTCGGTGTCAAATGCTCTTTTTTTTGCTATATTTGCCAATACAATGCACATCGATGGAGAAATTAGTTTAGTTGAGCTTGCATGTTGCTCACCGATGTACTTACCGATACATTTTGGATGCCAACTTGATCCGTGCAAATAGAATTATAACCTTTTTTAAAAAAATGTAGATCAGGGCTTTTAATGCTGTATTTATGCAGACATATGCCATGTATAGGTGTGTTGATCTAGAATTGATGTGTTTTTGAATTGCTAAGTAGTGCTTTTTAACCGTAGAATTTGTTAGGAATTGGGTTGGGTAATCTTGGTATTCAAAAGTCATGAGATCTCATTATATGATTTTGTTACTCTTTCCTATTATCGGATCCTATTTGTGAGAACCGAAAGCACATTGCCTTCATTGTGCTTGCGAACACAAAATAAAATTTGTTGTCGACACACGGAGAATGTTTGGTACTTCAAAGTTTCAACTTTGTTAGTTAGACACATCGATATCCTTTCTCACAAGTCACAACACTATGTTATATCTGTGTCAGAAACTGCAATCAGTAAAGTATAGGCGTTATGAATACGCTCTCTTTATTTACAAGGTGTGCTTCCATATTAACCATATATTTGGCATGTTCTAAGCACGGTATTCTTTTTTGACAGCTTTCTTTTTCGACAGCTTCAAAAGCATCTGGCTTCAAAGGATCACCATTACCATAAATTCAGTACCCGTAAGCACTTCTTGATGTCGACATTACGAGTTACATTTGCTCATCTTGTTAGCTCATTATGATAGTTGTTTCTGACTATGCTCATTATGTTCCATAATTTGCCACATAACCGTCTAGCAATTTCACGAAGGGATTTTAGTTGAGGGTACAACAGTCTCTTATGTCATTATAAGCTATTTAGTATGGTTAGAAAAACACCATGAATGTATTCCAAATGATATATCTCTTTGCTATTCATATGCTTGCTGACACTGAGTGATGTTTTGGCCAATCGCAAACTTTTCTCTAAAGAATTGAAATAAAAGGAACTCAACATGTTAGCTTCTTTGTTTAAGATTACTCGATGAGCTTTAGAGGTTTGAGTCGGTGGATCCATGTTAAATGTCCTGTTCCATCTTTGAATTTAGTCTTTGGGCGAGACCATATTCATGTTTTTTAGCATGACGATTTAAACAAAACAAATGGTGAAGTTGTCGGTTTATTCACTTTTAGTGTTTCTTGGGTATATGGTTGAGGACTCTTCAACCATATATCACTCTTTGTATCACTCTTTGTTTCTTGGAGCCGATCGGTGAATATGAGGCATCTCGAAGTTGGAGGTGAAGCATATCACGAATCACATTTAGACAATGCATGGGCGGTTTCAATAATAACTCTCCGGTTGTTGAAATGCTTAGATAATATATGGTTTTATGTTATGAGCCGTTCAAACCTAACGAGATTGTTGCGACTTAGAATATTGTTGGTAGTGAGTTTCCTCCGATGGGTTGTAAGTTAAACCTGTCATTGTGCCAATAGATAGTATTCTCTCTCGTAGTTTGTTAAAGACCAAATCTTTGTTTTAACCTCCTTATTATAGCTTAGCTTCAGAAGTAACATACACATTTATGATCTATCCTTTTGTTTTCTACCTGCTTCTTTAACCAAATACTAATCTTCTTCATTCCACTATTCACTTTGCAGTTCATGGACAAGTCATGCAGTGTTATGGACTCATCTATGTCAAATAAGTAGGCACATAGCACATTAGTTCCCTCCATTACTTAGCTGATGTTGTATCTGCATTGCTTTGTTCTGCTAGTCTATTGTTGTAATCTAGGTGTAGTTGTTATGGCGTATTTCATATATTTGGCATGTAGCAGAGACTTGTGTTTTTGCCGATAACTCAAGTACACTATAGCTATTGTTTCTAAATTTTATGTTTTTTTGAATTGTTTTCATGGTAGGGATTTTTACCTGTTGTTCCCAAACGACAATAGGGATTTTATTCTGGGCGGAAGATTTCCACTTAGGTTAAGGGGATTCCATGTGCTCTCAAAATCCCCTCGGATTTTGGCCCTAGCATCCAAACAAGCCCTTAGTGTGTAGAATTAGGGCTTTATTCTGAACCGACATGTGAAAGAATGCTTTTCTTCTCTTACGTGCTCGATCCATCCAAGTCTCCGATTATGAGCATATCAACACCGAACAACGTTGGTGCAATGAGAGATATTGCATTAACTTTTGTGTTCTTGGGCATACCGCATATGATAGTCCGTTCTTCCAAGGATAACGCTAGTTCTTGACGTCCGATGCCATCGGGCGCTTTGTCTTCAGGCATTCCTATCCACAAGTATCAACGCTTCTCTCACCCAATCCTCATTTATCTTCTTGAGGCATTCCTCCGCTTCCTGTTGAGAAGCGATGCGATGAGCACCTGACCTCGTCCTCGCCTCACATAGCTTGGTACCAGCTCGAAACCTCCCATGGTCGCGACCACCTCTACCTCCGCCTCATACGCATCCAAACCCTAGACTCCCCACCTCGTGCTACTGAAACCACACCACCATGGCGGACGCAATGCACCACCTCCGCCGCAAATCCCCACCTCATTCGCTCGCACCCCGGAGAGCCCTAAGCACTGGGTGCTCCTTGCTGCGATAAGATGAGCTGGCGTCGTCCGAAAGCTCCCGCCCAAATCGTGCCTCGGTGTCATCCTTCCACAGCTTGCCGTCATCTAAGCTTGCAGGCCTCATCAACCCCGCTAGATCCTCTCCCCGGGCCGCGTATCCCCCATCGACCCTGACGGTTCGCGGGAGATGGTAGTAGCGGTTGGGGTGGCCGTGGAGGAGGAGGCGCCATGGGAGCAGCGACGTTGGTGCCATTCGTGGCAATACGGGAGGAGCAGGAGGAGGAGGGGAGGGGGTTGGATCTGATGCTGCGCCTACGGGGGAGGAACGAGATGTTGTGAATTAGCACAACAAGGGGTAAACATCTGTCAGAGAGAGGTCGGACGGCGATGACTTACGTAGAACAGCGCTAGGTGAAGGAGGGCACCGATTAGGGGAGAAATAAATCTAGAATAGTCGTCAAGGGAACGACCACGATTGGACTTAAGGGACTAGGAACTTGTCTATTCATGTTTGCTTAATCCTAACGATTACAATGTCTCCTTATGTAGAGGGTTCTTCTAATAATTATGGATAAAATCTATCTAAATGATGATCTTTCTAACTAATAGACAATCTTCCTAACTAATAGATAACATTTTCAATTACATAATCCCTATATAAGGAAACTAATCAACTATTTAAGGAAATAGATATTCTTAACAAAGGAAACTATTCGTGGGTGAACAGTATGCGCGTGAATAGTAACCGCGCCCATGACATTACACCCCTCTCGGTGAAACAGTTCATCCTCGAGTTGCAACATAAGGCAACAAACTCCTTCGATTGGGTGGGCGAAATCTATTGGAGCATCATCTTCAACGTCGTCTTCATCGACTCCATCAGATTGTCTAGTAGGGATAGCTCGGTAGCAGAAGCCATGGTATTGGCTCTGATACCAAATATTGTGAACTAGCACAACAAGAGGTAAACATCTGTCAAAGGGAGGTTTCAGGAAGCCCTCGTTCGCTGAATTGTGCCGCATAATCTTGTGAGGGAATTATGGGTATCTACGTCGAGAATCAGGATTTCATCTGGTTAAGAAAGTTACAGGAAACTTCAATATCTTTCTAGGATTGTCTAGATCGTTATTTCAGAAATATCATTGTTTACTATATTTTGTAATATCCTAGTTTTCGAGGCTTTTTGAAAAGTTTTAAGTTAAAATTACCTATTTGATTTTACTGAATTGATAAGCGTCCGATTAAATTGAATCGCTGGACCTATCCCGTTGAAACATGTTTTTACAGTGTAGCATGCGCTAGTCCTTCCTTAGTTAAAACCGTTGCGAAGCACCGGCAATCGGGCAAGTAACGAAGAAAACGGAGCACCGAGCCGGTCTCCAACTTGTCAACAACTCACCATTCTCTGTATCTTCATCGCGTAAGATAATGGCGGCCTCGCCCGTGGTCCTCCGATCTAGGGTTTTAGCCCGCGCCGTCTCTGCCTCCGCCTCCTCCCTCCGCCGCAGCCTTGGCGCCCACTCCCACCCTCCTTCTCCCCTCCCCGCCGCCTCTCGCCGGGCCTCCTCCGTTCACAGGTGCTGTACTCCGAACCTAGCCCCGTCTTGGTTCTCTCTTCTGTTCTGACATTGCTCTGTTTGGATTCAGGTTACCCTCGGTGTGCGGGGGCTTGCTGTCCCTGATGCCGCTGCATAGCGCCGTCGCGTCGGCGCGTCTGCGGTCGGCTATATCGGCCGAGTCCCAGAGCTGGGGCCTCGTCCCCCAAGGTGCGTTCTTTGCCCTTTTTTGTCTTCTTCGAATGCCAGGAATCGGTTACGCAGAAATCCTTCCTTGCTTTTCTTTGTAGTTGAATTGTTAACCGCACGAGCACTAAAAGTGACGAGGTTTTTTTCATTGGGATTGGTTGTAAAATTTGGCTATAAATGGAGATTTTGTGGGCATTATAAGCAAATTGATAAACAGTGGACGATAAGTGATTGAAATGGCAAAGATGGTTGACCTGACTGCAAAAGTGTTGCTTTGCTACTGTTCGTTCAATTGTCTATTAATTTGGATCCCCCTTGGCAATTTCTCGCATTGTTATAGTTTCACATAAATAAGGATTATTATTTCCTTAGACCTAGCAATATTTATTCAGTACATGTATAATTATTGCCCTGGGATTGTATGGTAACTACAGTCCTCTGCTATCTTGTGATATAAGTATTTGATTAATACGACTGTTTTTTTTTTTTTGGGGGGTGGCTCTTTGTTATATGTTATTGACAATTTGCATGGCTTCAACTTCCATTGGTAATAATTGATTGTAAATTTGTAACTAGGCTTGCTAGAAATATGCTAGGAGAAGATCAACTATCAAGATTTACGCTTTTACGAGGATGAGATCTGGTCTAGAATACATGAACATTTTAACCATAATAATTATTTATTTTTGAAAAGCAAAATACAGCATTGCAATTTTCATCTTCATGTTACATAGGATGTGTCGTGGTTGTTCGGTCTAGAAACAATGTGGTTGTTCAAGTCTAGAAACAATGTGGTGTTCAATAAAGCAACTTTGAAAAAGGCGTATTATAATGGAAAAAGTCCATCCTTAGTCCCTCAACTCTTCTTGTGGTTTAATTTTCGTCTATGATGCCGCCGATCGTGACACCTTGCGGCGGTACAAATCTGGCGATACCCAATTTCCCGTAAAACCCAATACGGCGATCTGAGATGTGTGTGTGTGTATTAAAAATAGTAAAAATATAAAATACGATACTTGATAAGTTTCAGGTCAAGGGTTTACCTTTACTTAATTTGTCGACAATGTATAGAACATAGATTGATAGGTCGAAATGTCTCGGGAGCATATACAAATGGAAATTATAGACTTTTACTCCATTTGTCCGGCATATATGTAAATTTATCAATGTATCCTCTGATGGAAATGCAACATCATTAGTTATGGCAATCCCGCCCTTTAAGCGAAGAATGCGGCGTGTATGTCAAGATGAAATGAACAATAGAAGAATTAGCTTCGCATGACAAGGATAATCTTGATGATGAGTTGATGTCTTGATGACCTCTTGGTGATGATAGTCATCAATTCAATTCCTTTGCAATCTGTTAGAGCTTTGAACTTGCAACATAAGATGATTCCTTTAGGGCTGGGATTGGATCCAAATCCTTAGGACTTGTTTGGATAGGGAGGGATTAGAACCAATTCCTTCGGATTGGAAGGGATTTTAGTTCAAATTATGAGTCAATCCGAAGGGATTGAGTCAGATAACACTGTATCCAAACAAGTCCTTAGGATTTACAAAAAAAAATCCCCAAAGCAATCTCGCCTTTGAACACCCTAATGGAGCTCTAGTTATTGCTTTTCACAAGCAAAAGCCCTCAAAGACATACACCTAATAGGCCATCTCACATTGGTAGCTTAACAGAGTAAGGAGAAGATGAGGAATACAATCCAAACTCGAGATCTCGAGAGAAGGGCACAAGAAAGCACAGGCCAGAGCCACGATGGTCGATAGTTGCTTAGGGTCTTAGGGAAGATGGGCGCACGGAGGCGAGAGGATGGAGCGCCCGGCCACTGTCAGCGGAGGCGCCGCGAGTAGAGAGGAGGTGCAGGAGGCGGCATAGGGAGTATCGGGATGTGACTGCGCTAGGTTTGAATTGTGGGCTAGGCTTCATTTTTGGGCCGTATCTACGTATCGCACCTTATCGGGTGTTTGTTTTCTTTGTTTAAAGATACACGTTTCTGATACTTCCCGATAGGCCGATACGTATCGGGACCGTATCGGTGCCCTACCCATACCCAATACGTATCGGGATACTAGTATGCTACTTGGCTACCGTATCGGTGCATCAGAGATTTTCGTCCAATACCGTTTAAGACATGCCCCCTAACTGGCAAAACCAAAGCAAATCACGTCCCAATGCCGGTTTTGTGGATGGTTTTGAGTGACGTGGTTGGCACATCATCAGTTTTGCCATGTCAGCCCTCCTCTTCCTTACCTCCTCACTCTTCCCCGCGCTGACGTGTGGGGTGAAGTTGATGATATGGTAACTGATGATGTGGCAGCCACGTCACTCAAAACCGCCCACAAAACCGGCCTTGGGACGTGATTTGCTCCAGTTTTGCCATTTGAGGGACGGGTTCTAAACGGTATTAGACACCAGGGACGAAAATTAAACCACAGGAAGACTTAAGAGACTACTTACAAGTCATTAGTCAAATAGAACTGTACTGAGTTGAGCAAGCAAGGCTAACAGCTTGATGCAATGAAATTGTTGCATGATGCCTATCTATCTCAATGTTATCAATTTTGCAAGTTGAACATAACTTTTCTTTTCAAAAAAGTACGACAATCTCAATTTATTTACTTTTCCATAACATGCCTGTGCTCCATTTCTTTTGGATGCAGGGATAAAAATGTGAGTGTTTCAATTATTGCTTTTACTATACTGGTGGCTTTTTCCCCCTTGCCTCCTTGAGATCATGAAACTTAACTATACAAATGATATTAGTTTTATCAAGTGAATAAACAATTTTCCGAGTAGTTCTTTTGTGTGTGTGCACGCGCGCGTGTTAATACAGATGCCTACTCCATTGGAACTAGATATCTGTGTTTTTAACCAAGTAGCAGCAGTCTAAATGTGGTCAAGAATTAGGTATTGAGTGATCTATGCATGGGGAAGCTTGCTTACCTAGCTCTTTTTGTGTTTTCCATGTTTTCTTTTCTGTCGATATACACACACAACAGTTGCTTCTGATTTATTCGTATTGCGATATGTGCCATTAGCATTTTTATGTCAACATCTGGTTTTGGTTACAATCATATTACATGTTCAATGTTATAAGCAATGCTTTCATGGCTGCACATTGCTGGTTAATACTCCCACTTTTTTTTTCTGGGATGCGTGTTGGTCAGAAAGAATGAAAGATAGTAGCATCTTCTGTGCATTGCTCTACAACCTTTGCGGGTGTTGGTCGGAGCATAGCACTAATGGACTTGGTCTCCTTTGCCTTTGGTGCTGGAACCTTAAATTGAAGGGCGGATTGCTTTCTTTTGGCAGCTGTCCCAGAACTTGGTTGCACAACGGAGGCTTGGGACTCCTTGTCCGTTGCTGTCACACTCACATCTTCATCTTCTCCTCCTCCTTCATCATCATCTAGGAAGATTGGTCTGCCCCTCTTGTTGTTCCACAAAGCCTCTTGTATCTCTTTCATGATTTCTTGTAGTCTTGTCACATTTTTTAATATCTCCAAATCCACCCACAAGATGCTCATTGAACCTTTTGATTCTTCCGGACAAAGCGAGCATTGCATCAAATCTCGGTTGCCAATTACTGACCAAAAGCCATACTTTCATCCCGGATCATGAGACCTTGCCTTCCGTTTTGGATCAATCATTGGATCATATGCGGCCTCGGCCTCGGAGGGCTGCAGTACTTGTAGTTACCATTTTGGTTGTGCTTCTGCATTAAAGAAAGCATAAATAGCAAATTAGCAATCAGGGCAAGTATTAACAGAGCAGAGGGGAATGAGAGAAGCAGAGCAGAGAGAGGCAGAGAGCAGAGAAGGGCAGGGAGAAGACAGAGGGGGGTGGGAGAACAAGAGCAGAGCAGAGGACGGCGGCGAGAAGAAGAGAGCGGGGGAGGCCTGGAGGGAGAGGAGGAGAGAGAGCATACCTGGAGAGGGTGACCAGAGAGGGTGGCGTACAGGATTGGAGTGGGCGACCAGTGATGCTGCGATGGGGATGTATTGACTTTATTATCTTCTCCTATTCTCCCTAACAGACTATAAATACCCACAAAATATATCTTCGAATCCGTTCTAGATCTGGCTTGTATCGTATTCTTGTCTACCTCATATCTGATTAACATTCAGTCATTTGTACCTGTTTTTTTAGAGTAGTCATTCACATCTCTTGATTTTCAACTAATGTACACTTAGTGTAGCATCTTTGTTTTGTATTTGTGTCAAATAAAATCAAAAGGGTATTTGGGCTGTTAAATTTCTTATATGTCTTGTGTACTTTCCCATAAAGTTCTGATTTGCCTCCATGTGCTTTTTGTATAGCCCTAAAATTTGCTAGAACTCCCCTCTCTCCCTCCCTCCTGGCCACCCTCCCTCCCTCCACTCAGGTTTTGAATTTGTGTATTTACATAACCATTGTGCTGGTCTAAGGTATGAAAACATGATTTCCTATTTCTTGGCTGTACATACTACATAATTACTGAACTACATATCTGATGTGTAGTTGTATTCAACTTGGCAGGAGTGCCTAAGTCCATGTTCTACTTCAGTGTTCTGTGAATTTTCTCCATTCACAAGTACATCTATGCTTCTCCATACACTATGTTTTAGTTCTCTTACAATCATATTGTTCTGTGAAGTTAAGATGTTATTGGGCACTTGGATCTTGTATATTCCATGTCTTGTCACTAAACACCGTTTTTCTCCTGGTTTTTAAAGGTCTTTGCTTCAGTATGCACCATACATACAGTTGAATCGGCATATTTTCAAGATACAGTTACACCAGTATATTCTGATACAAAGTTGCCTTATTTTGTTTTGCAGGAAACTCTATGCCTTTATGACATCATGTTTTTGCCATACGGATTGTAACTCTGCACTAAGTTCAGAAGCTTTTCAAAAGTCTTGATGTTTTTCTGTCACAAACTGCAAACGAGCTTAGAAGAAGCTGTAAACTGATTAACCATTAAAAGACATGTTCTTTTTTGCGTAAAAAGCAGTCTTTTGGTTGCTGCTCTCTCCAGTTTTACATGCCCATCGCATGGTTTATGGTTGCCAACGCTAATTTTAGATACGTGCATTTTGATTGACATAGTTCTGTCAACTGCTTGATCAAATACTGAAGATAGAATCCTTGACCAGTGTTATTAAGCCGTCGACTAGTCGACATTTGTCTAGTCGACGGCGGCGCTCGACTGGAGTGACTTGCTATCGACCGTCGACTTGGATCAACTAGTCATCGACTTGGAGAGACAAGTCGGGCGACTTAATGGCGAGCACGGAGAGGCCGCACGATTTGGCACACTTAGAACGTGACTTAGCGCGTGATTTGGGGTGGCCCAACGTCTGGTTGAAAACTGAAGAGGATAAAGGGTTGGCACCCAAACCCTAGCAACTAGCAAGCAGCCGCTGCTGGTTCTTGCCTTCACCCTGTTGGTTCCCTCCCTTCCGGTCGTCTAGTAGCACCCGTCGTTGCTGCCCCTGGCTCAGCCGTCGTCGGCAAGCATCGTCTTGGCCTCCAGATTCGTCTCCCTCCATCCCTTTCCCTCAGATCTTTTTTCTCCTGAGCTCCCTTCTCCCTGATTTGCTGCCCTGTTTTGCTGAATGATGATTTGCTCTGTTTTGCTCTAATGCTCTCAACCTCTCGTAGATCTAGTAGTAGTAGCTGCGGCCAGCAAGTAGTAATGTACTAAATACTAATGTAGTACTACTAGACTAGTTGTAGAAGCAAGTACTAGTAGTAGTATAGTAGCAGCAACCAGCAAGTAGCAGTAGCAGAATATCAGTGGCAGTAGTAGCAGAGTGGCAGATGATGTGGTAGCAGCTGCTCTGTTCTGTTGTAGAAGATGAGGTAACATGCTCTAAATTTATTCAAGTCTTGTTTTTTCATGCTCTGTTTAATTTGCTTTCGTCCAAGGATGGTATACTGGCAAGTGGACAAGTAGTCAACGACTAGTGGACTGACTAGTCGGCAAGTCGCTCTCTTGTCGACTCCACTTACGGACCTAATGACCTTGCTTGGCCAAGTTAAGCACGAGTGGGCTTCACTTTCTTTTGACGTACTGCAGCTTAGTCACCGTCTGAAAGCATGATATGAAAAAAATGATGCTTATGATTTGGAGGTCACAACTGATGTTAGCAGGCAATAATAAATGGGAGCTCGCTTTAGTATGCTCCTTTTTATGTGCTGTTGCATTATGAATTTCTTCACTTAGGTCGTGCATATGATGACAAATGAACTCAAGCTCTCTTGAGACTAGGGATGGCAATGACCCCCGCTCCTGGTAACTCGTGAGAAATTCTTCTGTTAGGGGATAGGTAGGGAAATTTTGTGAGAAATTCTTCTGTTAGGGGATAGGTAGGGAAATTTTGTTCCCGCCACCTTATACGGGGATGGGGACGAGAACGCTTCTCTCATCCATATTCCTCGTTATATGCTTATATTGATACATCTATGTGTCTAAAAAATAGATATTTCACTGTTCCCCATCATATGCGTCTATTGATACATTGTGTGTCTAAAAATGGTATTTTCTCTCCAGGCTAATATAGTTTTATATAATCTATAGTATGCAACTCATTTAGTATTATTGGACCCTCTCGAGTATTAATAAATTTGCTTATTTCAACATAAACATATGATAAATTTATAAAATTACCTTAATTTCATTGAATTTAGGTTATTATTGGGGCCTCGTTCTGCTAAATCTACTGATGGGATGGGGGCGGAGTAAAGTCACCCCTGATGGCTAAATAGGGAGTGGAGGTGGGAGGGCATTCCCCACAGGGAATAGCCCCATTGGCCTATTGCCGTCCCTACTTAAGACTCGAGCGGTGAGACGGATATAAAGTGTAACAAGGGAGTCGTCCCCGCTAGCTAAATAGGGATTGGGGATGGAAGGGCATTCCTGGTAGGGAATAGTCCCATTACCCCCTTGCCGTCCCTACCTGAGACTCGAGCAGTGACACAGATACTAAGGTGATCAGGTTGCTATATGTTTTTGTCCACTGGGCATAGAAGTGACACATGTTAGGTGCATTTTGAATTTGAAAATGTTCAAAATCAAATTAATTGAGCTCAAATGGGTGGTTTAGGGCCAGAACCAGCCCAGGGTTTGGGAAAACCTCAAGTAGGCTGGTTTCGGTTTACCGGCCGGTTCTCGGTGGTTTTCCGAACCCTGTGTAACTAAACTTGCACTATTTTCAATGGATATACTCATTTCTTTGGGGTTTGAGTAAAAACAGTTGGTCACATTTTGGAATAATGGTTTGACCCTATGACCTCTGACTGTTTTACTGGCATGATAATAAATATTGGTTTCTTTATCTAAAAAACATATCGGCTGCTTACAAAATTTATTCGTGTGATGTATTGCGTCTTTTAGTTGGCTGGGCAAGAAAAACTAAAGGTGAAAGTGCCGTAGTGTAAAGGTGAAAGGTGCAAATCAGATGTTTTTCCCACAAAAAATGTTGATGGCATTTTAATGCCTAATTTGAGTTGTCTAGATGCCACCCAATGATCAAAATTATTATTTCCCGAGATCAAAAGTGTCATTTCCCATTTTCTTCTTATTTGATATATTCTTCGTGGTACAACAACAGTAAGAAACGCTGACATCTGCTAGTCCTATAACTAATGTAACCCTGTTTTCCCACCTCACTGTGGCACGCACAATCTTCTAAAACTGATCCAATAGCCAAGATTGCAGATACCATTATCATAAGGCTGTTTATTCTTTACAAATAAAAAATTTTAGGGTGCTAACCCTGGGTGACAAGCTGCTCCACAAACTTAAATACTCCTCCGGCAAATGCAACAACCAAGGCCCAAAGGAAATGCATAGCAGAAACTCGTTATATATGTACTGAAAACTTCTGATGGTTCAAGAATTGAACAAAATAAAAAATATAATTGCTTGCAAAAATAGAATTATACCGAACCAGACTAGCTATGAATTTCAGAATCTATAACTCTCACCTACTACTTTTCAACAGGAAAAAAAAAATCAAAAGAACATATATACTATGACCAAAAGCTTTGGCCGCGGCCTGAAATCGTAAAAAGCATTCCATTCATCTTTACAAGTCACCAGTCTTATTAGCTGCAGTTTTGCTAGGCTTTGTTTTGGCGATGTTAACAAGATCACCAAAGAGAAATCTTCAGGTCTGGTTGGCCTATTTCGTTGCTGAAGGAGGAGGATGCAGGTGTGCCATACAAACTGTTGTCTTGCACCGAGAGCCCATTCATTCTCTGAGAAGCTCGTTTGCACTGGCATATGCATACGTAGCGTTCGAACATAGTAGCCTCCAGGCTGCTGACCATAGCCATAACCGGCCATCTGACCACCATACATCTGTTGCTGATAGAAATCTCCTGCCATCTGTTGGGGATACATGCCCGCTACTTGGTGGCCTTGCATTGGAGAATACATTCCCCCATACTGCGTGTTTGGTATGGGTTGCGGTTGTTGGGCCCCGAGTCCAGGTTGAAATTGCATTCCTCCTGGTTGTGCAGTCAGCATTGGTTGCGACGGTGCAACTTGCCCAGTCTGAGCACCTTGAACAGGTTGGGGTTGAATGCCTCCAAGTTGTCCTGATGGCATTGCCAACCCGCCAGGTTGACCAGCTTGGAATTGATCACTTTGTACAGGCTGAGTTTCCCAGGGTGGTGGTGGGAGGTCACTGCTCTGATCATCTTGACCTGTCAAGCACAAAGTGCCTATAGCTGAGGACAACCACTTCTACGTGGTAAACAAAGGCAGATCTATAAAAATAATACTTCACAAACAAACCAAAAACAACTTTTCACCCTGTACTCTCCTGAAAAACAACTAGTACATAAATAGTACTAAAAAATACTCCCTCTACTCCTAAATAGATGTCATTTTGGACATTGACACAGTCTTCAATACTGGGAGTTACTTTAACCATTACTTTTTATAATGTTAGTGAAAATAATATAAAATATAGTTATATGGAATTATTTTCGATGATAAATCTACTAATATCATTTCCATGTGACAAATCTAAATACTTATGTGTATGTTAGTGGTCAAAGTTTAAAAACTTTGACTGCACCCATTATAAAATGGCATTTATTTAGGGAAAGATGGAGTATATAGCAAGTAGCTTTTGGGCCAGATAGATAAAACAAACAAAAAAAATACTAAGATAATATATTAGAAGCTGAGATGATAGAAGATAGTGCTAGTACCATAATTTGGTGCCTGCTGTGTAACCATTCCATGAGCAAACTGACCATTCCATGAATTTGCTGAGTTTAGGTCAGAACGTTGATCATAAGGTGTCAATGTATTGGACGACAACCCATTAGAAAATGGAGAAGTCTGCTGTGGTGCAACAGGATGCTGCGGAGCAGGATACCCTTGTGCCGAGAGATTAGGATTTGAGTTTAATATAGAAGAAGAGATGGCATTGTTCTGGTTGTTATTGCTAACATTGCTTTGCGAAAACATGTCTACAAGATCTAAGGTATTGTGGCCTGAAGCTGAAGCTGCAGGCGGATTACCAACACGAACAAGGGCTTGGGAATTAACAGGTTCTGGTTTGAAATAGTCATCTCCACTAAGAAGGTCAATATTAGGGCTAACAGCTCCAGGAGGTTTTGAACTGCTGGATGATGGAGGAGCAGGAAGTGATAATTGCTCGAATGGAGTCATGTCACTAGCGGCTTCAGAAGACCTGAAAGGTACAGAAGGTATATATAAAAAAAGTCAGCCAGAGCTTAATGAAGCATTCTACTATTTTAATCATCTGAATACTACTTCAAGAGTTACTGAACCCTAATACGCTCAAGCATCATTTCCAGTATAGTAACATAAGCTGGTTAGAACAGGATGCTTGATACAACACAACCTTTGATCTGGCTCTTTTGTTCCCTTTGGCTTTGTTGGTGGAGAACTGTCCTCGCAGGCCTGGAGTGCTTTTGGCTTTTCTACTCGAACTGCTATGCCTGCAGCAATTGCATCGTGTTTTGCTAGAACACGCTGCAAATCATCATTCAATGAAAGGCCCTGGCTTAGCAGCTCCTCGTCCCTGTCAATATATGAAAAGAATTAGAGAACCATTCTAGACTTCTAGTATAATCTATACTCACATGAAGACAACAGTCAGGACAGCAATTCAATTAGTAGGAACCCGGTCTTTTCACCTCCAATTCACCCCTTAATTCCCCCATTCAAATCATTTTCTACATTAAAATGCTTAGAATGGGTTAGTAGAGTCTTGTACATATTAGTAGTCTCTCTCTTGGCCCATGTGGCTAGGGATGGCAATTGTGCCCGATTGCCCGCGTGCTCATAGGCAAATACTCTAATGGAGACAGGTATGGGCGTCTTTCTTTGCCCACGGGCATAGAAACGGACACAATTCTTTGCCATCGGGTAAACGGGCGCGGGCATGGGTGAGCTCCACCCGTGCCTGCTTCGTGTGATTACCTGCACCAGGTCATTGACAAGTGGGCCCAATGTGAAAACCCTAGAACTCCACGGTCCACCTCCATATCCCCGTCCACTCGATCCCTTAGGTCCTTACCTCACATCCGCCTCGCATCACCTCTCGCTCTTGCTATGCATCCTCCCTCTGCTTTCTCGTCGGTAATAGCACCACAATAGATCGATGCACCTCCTTTGAAGCCATCCTCCGTCCCCATGCGACAACATCCTCTGACCCGCCCTCGGCTGGTGACGTGCGTCTTCGCCCCTCTCTCCGTCCTCTGCCCCTTTCTTCGACGCCGCGCTCCGCCTCGCTGATGACGTCATCCCCACTTGTCGATATCATGCTCTGCCCCCGATCAAGCGCCCTTTGCCTCCCGGATCAAGCACATCCCGGAAAGCAATGATGTTGCGAGGTAAGAGATGTCCTCCTGCTACTCGATTTGCTTCTTACATGTGGCCCATGTAGCCCATGAGACCCAACTATCATGTTTATGTATCCTCTCAATAATGAATAAGATGCACAGTTGTGAATAGCAAAATATCTCCTACCTCATTATTCTAACATGATATCGAGCCTAGGGTTAGGGTTATGGACTAAACTTCGATTCGACCCGCCATCCTCGTCGTCACTGGGTGGCCACCGGCATGGTGCCTCCTTCTCTCGCCTTCTCCACGTGGTTCGTCCGGATCGACGCGTCGCCATCACGCGGCTCGGGTCCTCTGCTTCAACCGGTGCATCGCTCGCCATTCAATGCTCGCTTCGTCTTGGGTCCTTTGTTTCAACCGCACAACACTTTCGTCGCCAGTGCTCTACTTCCTCGCTAGAAACCGTCATCGTCGTCGGGCTCCATCTCCACCGAATGTCGTTCCACGCCAGCGCTTGGTGCTTGTGTTGCGTCGCCGAATCCATATCCACAGGATATGGTGCCTTCGAACTACTAGAGTGGATCTTTGGTGGCGATCGTCGCCGAATCTAGCCTCCCCTGAGCTTGGTGCTCTGCTTCCTCCACCAGAGAGTGCCACCGTCTGCTCTGTTCCTCTTCTAGCAACACTTTGCTATGAGCACAGCTCTTTGGTTCGTGATGCGTCATGGATCTGCCTCACGAGCTTGGTGCTCTGCTTATCCAGGGAGAGCATTACTGCTCTAGTCAACTAGATTGAGCCGCCGCTCTGATCCTCTTCTGACTGGATGCTCTGCTTCGATTGCGCTACTCTGCTTTGGGTGCACTGCTTCGGCTCTGGTTTTGTGACTGATTTGACCGGAGCCGCCAGTGGCTTCAGCTGCATCTTCCTGGTGTTCTGCTACTTCTGTGTGACTATGGTCCATCAAGATGTTACCATCATGTGTTTAAATCACATTGGGGTGATCTTTGCTATTGCTTCTTTTGTCCTTGCCAATACTTTGGAGTCTTGTACAACTTAGTTTGGTCATATTAGAGCTCAAATGAGCAACCTTGAGCCTAGTTGTGTCGATTGTAGGCATCTTCTGATGGATCCACCGGTTTTACTGCACCATCACATCTGTGTCGGGTGTTTCACTTCCATGGATGTTGGATTCAGAGGCTTCTTTCTATGTGACCATCTGATGCATCTCAGCTCACATCATGTCGTCCTACTGCAAAAGATATCAAGATTCAGACAACCAATGGAACGCCATGCACGGTCACTCATTAGGGGATTCTTTCTACCTCTCATTTCGTGGTTTCAGGTCTCACTTGTCCCTATGTTGTCCATGAATCTCATCTCTATCGGGCAGCTCACAGATATGAAGCGCTTTCTGGGTTTGATGATATCTCCTGCTTTGTGCAAGATCATCGAACAGGAGTTGACATCGGTACAGGCCATTGTAAGAGGGTTTCTGCATGGCTCTATGTTCTTGATCGTCTGAGTCTCCCTTTATCCTCCATTTCTGGTACTGCTCCTATTCTTTTATCCTCTGTTGTTGGTCCATTTACTCCTTGTCCTTCTGCTTCTACTTCTGTTTGCGAGTCTATTCCTCAATGGCATCATCGCTTGGGGCACTTGTGTGGCTCACACTTCTCTATCATGATTCATAAAGATGTTCTTGGTCCTGTTTCCGTTGACACCAATTTTCAGTGCAAGGGTTGTAGACTTGGCGAGCAAATACAACTCTAATATCCTTCCAACTTTTCTAGATCTAATCATCCATTTGATTTGATCCATTCGGATGTTTAGGGTCCTCCATTTTGCTTGAAGGCGGTCCACGATTACTATCATCTTTATTGATAATCACATTCGATACACTTGGATCTACTTCATGAAACACCATTAGTGGTTGATTTCTATCTATCGATCTTTTCCTCGAGATGGTTCATACTCAATTCTCTTACGCCATTCGTGTTTTCGTTCGGACTATGGAGGAAGTATCTTTCATCGACTTTTTGTCGGTTCCTTTCTTAGTGGGTACTCTTCTGCGACTCTCGTGTCCTGTTGCTCATAGTTAGAATGGTGTTCTTGGCCTTGAACACCGTCACATCATTGACACCGCTTCGTACTCTCCTCATTTCCTTCTTTGTTCCCTACATGCAGGGAATGGGTCTCTCTGCGTCTATCTCATCAGCCGTCACCCTCTTCCAAGATTCATGTCAAGTGTCCCAATGAGGTCTGTATAGAGCACCTGCTCACTATTCTCATCTTCGTGTCTTTGGTTGTATCTGCTATCTCCTTCTAACACCTTGTGGCGCACAAAGATGGCGCTCGATCGGTTGAGTGTTTTTACGGGTTATAGTCACGAGCATAAGAGCTATCATTGTTATAATCCTTGATGCGTTGCATTCGCATATCTCGTGATGTGATCTTTGATGAGGTCGACTCTTCTTTTATCATTCTTCTACACATCTCATTCCTCTTCTTCCACAGATTCCACCTCTTGTTTGTATGCGCCTCCCATTCCTTCACCAAACGTGCCTTCTCCATATACAATTTCTCCATCGATTTCACCTTAATGTCTCCTCCACTTAACTCCACTAGTTTACGATACTTTCACTTTTCCTTTCACTATAGTCGCCGACGAGAGTTCCTTGATCCTCAAACTTCCATTCCTCTTGAACCTTTTGATCCTCAGTCCTCCTCTCCTACATTTTGACCCTTGACGATTACCACATACAATGACGGACGTTCTATTACATCTTGGTATGCCCTATGTAATCGTTCTTCTATTCAGGCACCAGAGAGATAGGGTTTTTCTCATGCAGGTGCAGTATCCGAGCCGAGTACCTATCAGGAGGCAGCCAGTATACCTATGTGGCAGTTGGCTATGACCAAGGAGCTTACAACACTAGAGACTATAGCCTCTGAGCACTTGGGATCTTGTTTAGCTATTATGCGGAGTTTTTCCTATAACTTGCAAGTGGGTGTACAAAGTAAAGAGCAAGTCACATGGTTCATTAGAAGCGATACAAGGCTCATCTTGTTGCAAGAGATTTTCAATAGGCTTATAGTCGAGATCGGGAAAAAAAACCAGCGATGGCGGCATCTTGTTGCAAGAGATTTTCAATAGGCTTATAGTCGAGATCGGGAAAAACCAGTGGTAACCGCCGATTACGGTTGATTCTGATCTGCGGGTCGAGATCAAAATCGGTAGGTTTTCGGATTTTGCAAGTTTAAATTTCAAATTTCGAATCTCGGCTGGTTTTTAAGCAAATTCAAGTGAAATTCAACCGGATTTTTCAGGAAAACCGTTAACTAACTTTATTACTGCTGGGTTTTTTCTGACGCAGCCAATGATTTCTCCGATGCAAGCTTTTGGATCCTTGTCGAGATTATGATGAGACTTGTACTCCAGTTGCTCATATGACTACAGTCCGTACACTCATTACTATTGCAGCGGTACGCTCATGGACTATATCTCATATGGATATCAAGAATGCATTTTTCATAGTGATTTACATGAGGTTTATATGCAACCACCTCTAGGTGTTGAGGCTCCTCTGACTATATTTGCCGTCTTAGATATGCTCTATATGGTCTCAGCAGACTCCTCGTGCTTGGTTCGAGCATTTCAAATCGTGATTCGAGTGTTGGTTTCACTCCAAGTGAGCATGATCCTACCTTGTTTATTCACACTTCTCAGCGAGTGTACTTTGTACGCTATATATAGATGATATCTTGATCACAAGAGATGACATGGACTATGTGGCTTTTGTCCGGAAGAAATTGAGTGCCTGATTTATGATGTCGGTTGGGACCATTGAGTTATTTTCTAGGGATTGAAGTTCATTACGATGGTGATGGCTACTACATCTCTCAATATCGCTACGTTCGGGATCCGCTGGCGGCTTTGGTATGAGTGATACTTGCAATGCCGCCACACCTATGGAGCTCCTTGTAGCCGTCTTCTGAGACGATGTACTCTTGACATATCCTTCTCGCTATCGTCGGCTCGTTGGGAGCCTTGCTTACCTCATTGTCACTAGGCTAGAGCGTTGCTCATCTTTGTTCATGTGCTTAGCCAATTTGTTAGTGCTCCCACTTGATTCACTATGGTCATATTACGTGTTGATACTTGGAGGACTATGTCGGGCGTATGTTCTATTCTTGTTCAAGTCGGTTCGACTCACGCTTACTCTAACTCCACTTGGGCGAATGATCCTATTGATCACCGATCTATCCTTTGAATCTTGTCTCTCTCTTAATACTTTGCTCATTGTCTAGAAGTCCAACAAGCAAAGCGTGGTACAACGATCTAGTCACGAGGTGAGCTTGAGCCCTTGCCACTACCGCCTCAAAGATTGTTTGGCTTCAATGGATTTTGGATGACCTTGGTGTCCTTTGTGATAATCCTCGCCTTTGTTTTTTGACAATGCAAGTGTGTCATTGATTACTCTTGATCCGATCAAGCATGAGTTGATAAAGCACATTGGCGTTGATGCATCATTCACACGATCTCATTATCGTGATCGACTATCAACCTCCGGTATGTACCCTCGAGCTTCAAGTTACAAATTTCTTCACTAAGGCTCGAGTCGAGAAAAGTGTAAACTTCATCTACTCAAACTCGATCCATTAGATCATCTGATTCACCTTGAGTTTAAAGGAGGCATTAACAGTAGACATACACATTAGTAGTCTCGCTCCCAACTATCATGTCTATATATATTCTCTCAGTAATGAATAAGATGCACAATTGCGAATAGCAAAATATCTCTTCCCCTCTTCTCATTCTTCTAACAGTCTAGTATCTATTCCAAAATTCAAATCTTCAAAAAAATATAATACAAATTCTCAAATAAACCGGACGGTTTTGGGGGAATGAAACGGGCAGTCACCGGCGAAAACCAGGACCGACCAGGTTCCTGTTTTATCCCCAAAATGGTTTCATGAAACCTGATTGGTATTGCTACCAACATTTGTCTATATATTAAAAAATGCTTGTGTCCATCATCCGCCCTCCCAAAACAAGTTACTATATTTTATTTCCATTGTGTTTTTTTTTCTGTTTAACGAAAGGTAATGGTACATTTGGTATCAGGGTTCCCAAAACCTGTGGTAATTGGCCGGTCCATGATTTTTTGGTAACCTGGCCAGCCGGTCTTTTCGCCTCCGGTTCACCACCTTAATCCCCCCATTCAAATCATCTTGTACACTAAAATGCTTAGAATTGTCTCTAGTATCTATTCCAAACTTCAAATCTTCAAAAACAAAATTCAAATTCAAATTCTCAACTAAACCGGTCCAGTTTGTGGCCCAAAGACCAACGGTTTCGGTAAAACCAGGACCAGCCAGGTTCTGATTTTTACGCCCTAGCGGTTTCATGAAACCTGATTGGTATTGCTACCAAGATTTCTCTATGTATTAAAAAACGCTTTTCCTTCATCCGCCCCGCCGCCATCGGTCTTGGCTCCAACAAGTGAGCCATCCCCATGTAACACTCTACCGCTGATCGAAGAATAAAACTAAGTAGGAAAACCCCAGTCTACAAAAAAACCACTACAGAAAAATCCACTTGATTTGGATGTGCCATAAGGAATAAGTTGCCATTTTTTTGTGAGGCAGCCTAAAATCTAGGGATCGAGAATCAACCGATCAACAACTACTGTTTTTGGGATTAATTAGGATTACAGAGCGTTCAAGGAAATGCTTAGAGAGTGAATCCAAGCTGATTTAGACTATTGTATCAAAACAAATCAATGGAAAGTCTTTAGCAGTTAGCACAGATATTCACAGCACTGTGCAGCCTTCAACTAGTTTTATCAAAGGACACGGAAATTAACTTGGCAGCAAAGATCAGTTTGGTGGATTATCAAAACTATTAGGTCAGAAAGATGCACATCCTACATTTCCACTACCCGACTCCCTGTAGTTTATATGCTGTTTGAAAGGCAAGACATATCACAGGAACTTACGAGGTTGTGTTGACAAGTTGTACCACTCTCTGCTTGTAAGAACGACATTGGTCCACAAGATCCACGATGACCTCCTGCCTTAGACCCTGCATGTTCATTACTGCTTAACAATGTTGATTTGAGAGAGAACTAGAAAACCTATGATTTATGAAATCACATGTTGTTCAGTTGGACTATCTGTAACATGGCAATACACATATCCAGTTCTTTGTAAAAGTTCCCACAGAATGAAAAGACGAATTGGTTTATTTTTCCATGCACTAACTTTCCATAGATAAACTGGTCATTTGATCATTATCTGAGCGACATGTAGTTACAATGTGTGAATAGGAGGTTAGGAACTAAACAGAAAAATACCTCTCTGTTACCAGGATCAATAGCATTTAACATTTCTGAAAGAACATCCATGACGCCACGTACATTCTGAATTTCAGTCAAGCTGGTGAAAAAAAATGTGATTTTGAACCTTTCCTTAGAAAAGGGAACTTTAAGACTTGAAAGAAGCGATACAAAGCTAATCATAATAATGATGAAACTCTGTGATTATAAAATCGGAATTAAAAGCAGTTGTTCTACAGGTCCACAGAAAGGATCAGCTGTGAAGTAAAAGGAAACAATTTCAAGCTCCAGTAAAGAAAGCATTTAAGCATTAAAAGATCTCATAGATTTGTGCTTCATCCAAATCCATGCATAATGTTAAGGGTATTAATGGTATTTTCTATTGTTAGAGTTTAGTCTTGTGTGTGTCCCTTGTTCTATATATTGCCCATTGGACTATTGCAATACAACAAGCTCCGTTCATATTAACATGGTATCGAGCCATGGAAACCCTAGTTTTGAAAACCCTACCTCTTCCTCTTGACCGGCCGCTTGCCGTAAATGCATACTTTGTAGCCGCCGCCGCCACTATCTTGCTGCTCCTCTCTCCTCGAGATCCTTGCGTCGCCACCACCACCATCCGCGACTTGTGACTTCCGCCTCGGCCCATCTTGCCGGATCCGCGCCTCCGCTCCCGTGGCAGCGCTTCTACACTGCTTGCGCCTCTGTTGCGCTTCTTGTGCCTTTACTGCCATGCCGTCTTTAGCCCGATCTGCGCCGCTATGCTTCTATCTCTCTCTTGACGGATTTGACAACTATCTCTATTTGTGTCACCTTCCACATCTTCTCGTATCGTGTTCTGCGATGATCGACTCTGCTCCGCTTACCTCTACTTTCCCACCCTGCATTTTGTGTTTGTGGGCTGCGACATGATCCGGAAGAGAGGAGATCAATGAATGCAAACACAATTTTCCAAGAGTTGCGCTATGGCGACATCTTCAAGACTCGGATTTGGTTTTCCCTATTGTAGTGTCAACCCTTTCCAAATGCAATGATATTGCATCGCCTTGCATTTGAGGGCTAAGAGTATTAATGGTATTTCCTATTGTTAGGGTTTAGTCTTGTGTGTGTCCCTTGTTCTATATATTGCTCATTGGGCTATTGCAATACAACAAGCTCCATTCATATTAACACATAATACCATAGGGTTCTGTTTAGACCAGTGCCTTACCAATTTTCTAGAAAATAATCTTAATGGAAATGAAACTACACACATGCTGTAATCATAATCTCAATTGCCTCATTATTTTTGGAGGACAACCGCGTAGTATAATGGGTGGAAGGAGGTATAGTCAGTGTTCCCCTAGGCGCTAGGCACGACCCTCCTGCCTAGGCCGCCTAGCAAATTTATCCCGCCTAGGCGGCCGCCTAGCTCCACCTAGGTCCCGCCTAGGCGGCGATTAGGCGCTAGGCGCTGGTCTGCCGCCCGACTAGTGTCTAGCGCCTAGGAGAACACTGGGTATAGTATGATAACCCTCGATTTTGTCCTAGTTCAAAAGTGTACAAGATAATGCACATATTCTGCATTAGTACTGAGCACCATCAATTCTGTAGCTGCATGGTAAAGTAGGTTTTAAAAACAAATATACCTCAGTGCAGGTATTTCCGGTGCTGAAGATGATTCGGGTGCCTCTTGCTGATAGTCAGTATTACGTAAAGCAGGAGGAGGGTAGTTCCGTAGAGGTTGAGTCTGTGGAGGTGTGTAGATTGGCACAGAACTCTCTGGTCTTTGAGGAAATACAGCTCCAGCACGCTGATATATCAAAGAGCAAAATTATGATTAGTTCTAGAAAGTTTGATCCTAAACACTAGGCAATCGTATATTTCTAAATGTTTGGCTTAAACAAAGAAAAATTTGCTGTATATTTTCTATTACTGATCCACTGTTTTCTAGTAAAGGAATATATTTCAGATGGTGAAACAAACGTCACTTATTTTCTGTTACTACTTTTCGCTTATTGTTTGTTATTCACTCCATCGTGCCAAAATGTAGGTCACTGTAGGATCCGTGCGGTCGAGGTTTTGAAACTTTGACCATTAATTTATGTTAAAAGTATAAAAATTGACTCCATGGAAATTAATATCATTGAATTTGTCTTGCAAAATTCTTACATAACATATATATATCATTGGTAGTATATCATTATACAAAACAATAGTCAAAGCCTTGCATTGGAGACCGTGAAAAGTCGCATTCAACTTACATTTTGGGACAGAGGGAGTAGTACTTTTTGTAAACAAATAAACAATATTACAAATTGTGAAAAAATATAGACAATGAACAAAATGTAAGTATATTTGATAAGACGTGAATAATACCAGCAGATCTTGATAAGCCGCGTAATATTGTGGATATCTTGCACGGGCACCACCAAAAGCTTCTTGCCAAGTGTCTATAAGAATGAGTATCTTCTCTTTTACATGATAATCAGGCTACAAAACAAAAGAAAAATTGAAATTGAAATATCATTCTTTATATGGAAGAACATTAAACGGTGCGGGCATACCTTTTTCTTAACTATCTTCACCATTTCATGAAGTATATCCCTCTCAGCAACATGCATATGAACAAAATCTCCACAATTCTTAATCAGTGTCTCCAGCAACTGAAAAAAGGGAAATAAATGAAGTACTTCAGTACATGCTTACTTAGTTTAGTTACCTGCTTTCAAGTATGAACAGCCCTAAGCAATTAAATTAAATTACAGAACCACAAATTTCAACTATTATTAATTTTCCAGATAACTAAAGTATGCCACCAAAGACAAAAAAAAAAGAAGGTAAAATATGAATGCAGTAAAACTGCACGCGCTTATAAGGTTTCACAGAAGATAAGGAAAGTAACAAGGTTACATTACACAAGCCGATCTGTTCTCCCTCTTGAATTTTGCTTTTTCCTGTCATATCCATCGTTTACAATGCTGTAGAATTATCTTGACCAAGCGAATTATCTTGATCAAGCAAAGAACTTAGCAGATTCCATTACTTAGACCGCTCTAACATCCGTCATCCTGATTCCTGGCAAACTTGGCATTCCCCATCATACCCATCCCTGAGAATGCTATAGAAGCATCCATCGTCCAACAAATTATGATGGTGCAGCTTGTGACCACAACCCCCTAAATGTCTTTCAGCTCTAGCTAACTGCCACTCGTTGTTATTATATATATGATAAGTTCTCCAAATCTTGCTGTTATAATTGCCATCTACAGTCCAACAAAGCAGTCCGCAGCTCATTGCACTTGTTGAATCACAATTTAGGTTCTAAACAATCTCAAATCACAACAAGAGCCAATATCATGGTAGTCACGCCTTGCCGTCCTGGCGGTGCGGAGGGGACACCGTGGAGGCTCGCCTTGCCTTGGCCGTCTAGACATTGCCGCCCCTCACTGCGCCGGCCGCTGGCAATTTGCCCTCCCTCCGGCGCCAGATACTCCCTCCTCTACTCCCTCTACTTCTTTGTTTCTTGAGTTCTTCCGAAGTCCCGATTTGTCCTCTCCTTGTTTTTCTTGAGTTTTTCTTCCTCTTGCTCCCGATTTGTCTTCCGCTTCCTTCTACTTCTTCTTTTTCTTTGTTCCTCTCCCAGTTTGCTCCCGATTTGCTACTGCCTACTGCTCATCCTTCATTCTTCTTTGTTCGCTGTATCTCGCCTTGAGGACGCCATGGCGCCCGCTTGGACGACATGGCGTCATGGCGCCGTATCTCGCCTTGAGGATGCCATGGCGCCCACCTGGACGACATGGCGTCACTCAGGCGCCATGGTCGCCCGCCATGGTCGCCAAGTATGCCGTGACAACCATGGCCAATATGCGATCGAATCTATGGCGTCATTGATCGAATCATAAGCAAGTAATGATGAAATATGTATACAACAAGTGCATCTTTATGAAGATATGAGTGCACATCAGAAAACAAAAACAAGTATATTTACTACATGGAACTCTGTTACCAGAAAAAGCAAGGAAAACACATTTAAAATTTTAAAATTTATGCCAGCAAACAATCACAAGACTCCAACTTCCATGACAAACTGACAATTGATGGTTCAAGCGTACACACCAGATGTCAAGTAAATTATAGAATGGTACTTACTATTAGTCGAGAAGCTGGACCTTTGAGTTCTTGTGCCCAATCGTTTCTTGATAGACTTAACTACATCTTTGGCTTGCCTATGTGAATATTAGACTATGAGAGAATATACTAGTAGTGAAAATGTTAAAATGGCATACCAGGCAGCAATATAGCAAAAAAAAATGGCAAACCAATTAAAATTACAATAAGGCAGATACTATTCCATACTTCCATGTAAGTTTCAGCTGCCTGATGTAAGTTTCAGATTGAAATCATCATGATTTCTTTAACGTCTTCGCTTTGCTAGAGAACATCAACACTATCTGTGCATTGTCTATTGGTTGATGAAGCATACACTTACAGTGCAAGCTTCATCAACAATTCAAGTTTGAGTTCTTCACATTAACAGCAAGTCAGAAGCTAACAACGCGTCCTAAAAATCGGGCAGTCTCCACCAGCACTCCCAGTTATCAATATAAGGCGACAATAAGAAAGCTCTGAAATCTAACATAAACTCCATGACCACTGAATTTCTGCATTTTTTGTTTTGCCACTCCATACTTTACTTTCTTACCCTTTAGCCAGCACTGTTAGTCACTGCTATTTAACTCAGCTTGTTTGACCATTTGACCTGTTTTACTGTTTAATTTTAATTTTGTTACTTATCGGACTCACAGTAAGGTTTTTAAGCTAAGACATAAATTCCCTTGTCAGTCCACAGGACCACACATCAGCTATACTTGTGGTGTATTGCATGGAGCAATCCGACCCCATCACATTTCCACTATTATGCCCCCAATCCTCCCCGTTGCTTGACTAGGCGTCAACCCACACGGCCTATGCTATGTGGTGGCAAAGAAGATGGAAGCGGAAGGTGTGCAAGACGCAGCAGCTGGTTAGCGCCACGTCACACCTGTGCCAGGAGCGCTGATTGTGAAATCCTAAAGCATCAACCCTAGTATGTTCAATCTTTAACCAAAAATCACACTAAACGAGCACCAAAGCTGTACATTTAATTAATCGGTACTCCACCTGAACCCTTAAATATCGGTTTCTTCACGTAGTGAAAATTAATCTCTCATTGACTCTAGTCGTTCCTCCTGTCCTGGCAATTGAATCTGATGAACAAAGCAACACAACAACACAAAGATTGAAACTCGGTTGAATTTCACAGGACCACGAAGATTGATCAATTGTTCCATCCGAGCCTTTAACCAAACTTCTAACACGAGCGTCGCCCCAGGCATCCACCTACAAAATCGTCACTCAAAATTCGCTGCGCAGCACCCGTCCCCAACCGCGCGCGGAACGCGTCACCACCAGAGAACCTCACCACCGATGCAGCAGTAAGGCCGGCGCCGTAAACAATCAAAAGTAAGCATTGACGAAGGGCAAAGGACGGAAGGGTCGCTTACGAGGGGTCGTGGTTGAGGATGTCGCAGATCTCGAGGTTGAGGGACCAGTCGGGCCCGATGAGCGACTCGCTCGTCGCGCGGTCGACCAGCACCGACTGCGGCATCGCGGCGAGCTCCCTGATCGGCGGCGACGAAAACGGTGAAGAAGCGCGGGCGCAAACCCTAGGCGGCGACTCTCACACACTCTCTCTCTCTCTCTCTCTCTCTCCTCCCCCTCGCGTTTGTTTGGCCTCCAGTCGATCAGAGATGGGCGGAGGAAAATTCGTCCGTGATTTTTAGGCTTTTGATTTGGGTGGGGCCTGTGTTTCAGAGAGACGGGCGAGGTTTCGAAATTTGGGTTCAGTCGATTCCGGCAGTTTCTCGCAAGTGAAAAATCGCTTGTGCCCGGAAGGGTCTAGAAACCCAAATATGTACCATCCACTTTAATAAAACACATAAATTAAGCCTAGCCCAACCCACCGATACTTATCCAAAAACCAAATTAATCCAATTTATATATAACTTGAACCCAAACCAACTCAAATCATTTACCTCAACATAGGTTTAACCCATTGGAACCCATGTGTTCAACCCAATTGAACTCATTCCCACCCTACCATGAAATAGAGGTTTGCGATGGAATGTGTTAAGAAAGCAAGCTCAAGTCTGTGAGCTTAGCCTATGGTGGGCTCCTCATCCATCCCGTAGACTATATAAAGAAGGAACCCTTAACCTTGTACGAAGCTTTTGTGGAAGAGAAATAAAGAGAAAAAAGAAGTCCTACTACCTCTCTATGTTCAATCTACTAATCATTCTTGATTGTTACGTGTGAATCGTCTTAGTCAGCGAGGTGATCCTCGAATTTGGACTCGTCGTGACGGTTCCTCAACACGTTATCGGCCGCGATCGACTCAGGCCTACCTCTGGGCCTCTCTACTCGGATCGAAAATGGCAAATCGTAGCTGGCAGCTCGTAGATCGAATCGTATTTTCTAGATCGCTTTCAATTCCGCAATTGTTGCTTTCTAGATTGTTTTCTCTGGTACAAATCCACTCTAATCTCTGGTGACTTGAAGTCGTCGATAAGGTGATCGATGAATCGCATGAAAGAGAGGATGTTGATTGCACTTTAGATCGATGCATGAACAATGAGCGATAAACTATAGATCGATGCATGAACAATAAAAAAGCATTTGCGCACCAAGTAGTAGTAGGCCGTATGCATGCATCGACGCAATGCCGCACCACCCATCACTGTTACCTGCCGATGGCGTAAACCAGCCGCCACTACGACCACACCGCCACTTGCACATGGCGCATGCCATGCGTGCCATTGTGCCCACACCCATACGGCCAAGCCGGCGCTGTGGCCAGCCTCTGTATAAAGTCGGTAGGATGGCGCCACACCCACCACCGATGAGCGAGAAGTGCTCGGCGACACCGGCGTGCCACCTCGCGCCCGACGTCGCAACCCCAAAGCAGCCCGCAGCTGTCTCCATCGTCTTCGCCAAACTTGCCACGCGCCGTCGTGCGTGGTGTGCCTCGCGTGGCGGCGTCGCGCGCATGACCGACTAAAACCTCTATGTATTAATTTAATACATAAAGACCATACATCTTCATGGTCGTAACCCCTAATCTAACGACCTTCTTGGTTGTGAGGATTCGAGAGGTTACGATGGGTACCACTGTCGGACTAGGCTTCGACCAAGTAGGCTTTCGGAAAAGCTATAAGCGGCATTTCTTCTGAGTATGATGAATGGGACATGTCTTTGAATGTTCCATACCATGCGATGATATACAAGACAACGACAATAAACCACTCTACGGTTAAGCTTTTCACGGGCACTTAACATGGTAGTTAACACGTTGTTAGCGCCTTAAACCTCCGACTAATCGTAACGTTTACGCCGAGGGCGCCTTCTCCAGAGTAATTACGCCTCTTGGGAGTTATTTAATGGTGGAGCGCGAAGACAAAGAGACAACGAAGACACGAGCAAGGCAACCACGAAGCCAAGCGGTAGCAAAATTAGTCTTTAAGCTCGATTACTTTGCCTAGCATTCAATACATTCGGTGTAATTAGAGATAGTCCCTAGTCGGTCTTGTAATTCTAGTTCATATTAATAAAGCGACCCCATTCTCTCTCGGGATACTCCCGTCATTTTCTCTTTTTATTTAAATAAGATCGTGACTCGATCGTCGGCGGTAGCGCCGTTAATGGGGAAGAAGACGTGAGTTTTACGAAGAAACTTCTTGCTTTCGTCAAAATCCTTGTCCAAATTCCTATAATCGCTCATGCAATTATGCGAAGTTTTGATGAGGAGGACTGGTTCGATTTGGCGGACTCTGCGACCTCGACATGTAAGGATGCATCCGTGCCATGCAAGAGAATGGTATGTCATCCTCCTCCTCCTCCTCCTCCGCTGGTTCACACATCGCCAAGCGTCGTGAAGTCAACCTAATGGATGAGGATCCACCGTCTGACAAGTGGCGGTTCCGGCCATTCCGTCGGCTCGGAAGGCGGGGAACCTCCTCAAGCGATCGCTCCGGCCAAACAAAAGCAGTGAAGAACTTTCGGCACCACAAATCAGAATCTCTATACTCTCGATGAAATCATGGTGAAAGATACTCACCTCTGACCACGGCAATTCGAGGCGAGCGAGCGACACAATAGCGGTGTCGATGAAGCCTCATCGGTGCGTAGGCGGTGGAGATGATCAAACTCGCATACGATCGGTATTACGCCGGTCGGTGAGTTCGCCAAGAAAGATCTTGGAGGTGCTCATCTCCGTAGCTCTCCGTCATGGAAACTTCGGCAAAAGCAGAAGCTCTCCGCCGATTCGATGGAAGCTCATCGGAAGATTCTTTGGAGGCATGAGGTCAACGTGATCGGAGATGCAAATCCGGATGCCTTCTTGCGGTCCCACTGCGCTCTGCGCCACCACGTGTTGGTGGAGATGATCGCGAGCCGTCAAGCACCAACCGGAGAAGCGGAGCGATCGGCGTCCATCAATTAACTTCGCTTTGGCTTTGCCGATAAAATGTGATCGGACGAGAACAAATCCGAAGGTTAGGGAAGGTTGGTCTGCGTACACCTCGACCGGTTTGAACCCCGAGACCTTCGATAGCTATATAAAACTTGCGGCGTGTGCAAGATATGTTAAATAATTACGACCTGTTCTAGTAGAAACTCCGGGTTTTGTATGCGGCTTTCGTAGGCCAAGTATCGAAGATGCGCAGCAGACTATACAGCGAGCGGAGGCGTGTCGAGAACAAAGAAGTGCGAGAAGTCGACCATGACTTCATCTCAACGCTCCTCCCTCGATGAGGGCAACATGGTCAAATTGGGAACAAGCGATACCCGAGCCTCTCGGCGATTCCGACCTAGGAGTCACAAGGGAAGAAGGTTATTTGGATAGCAACTTCCTCACCACGTCGAGAAGAACAAGCTATTTGGAACGATGATCTCGAGCACCGTTTGAATCAAGTAGGCGGTCGAAGACATTATACAAATGTCACGACGGGATCGGCTCATCGAACACTGCGTTCCAACCATAGGAACCGGTCTCGGCCGATTCAATCCGGCGCCTTCTAGAGAAGGCGCCATGAATCCATCACAGGTTGTCGAGCCTTCTGCGCGGGCTCCGGTACGTGCGTTAGCATCGGTTCAGGCCAAGCTAACTTGGACAAATTCAGCGGGACTCAAAACCGCTAGAATTTCTCCAAATATACACCACCGCCATCGGAGGCTGCTGGTGGTGATGAAAATGTAATGGCTAACTATTTACCCACCGTGCTCAAAGTGCGCCGGTCACGGTTACTCAACCTCTGGGTCGGATCAATCTATACTTAGGAGCAACTCTGCGACCTCTTAATCATGAACTTCGAGTGCGTCGGCCATGCAGAAATGAGGATGATCTCCACCGAATCCGGCGGGGTTACGATGAGACTTTACGTCAATACATCAAGAGGTTCGGCCAGTCAGTAATTCCATCTTAGGAAATCGCGAGTCATCGGTTATTCGGGCTTTAAAGGTAGGCTTAAGGCAGGAGGTTTCTGAGAGGACATGACAATGAACTCTCCATGAACCATCGTCGAGCTTTTCGACATGGCCGATAAGTATGCCACCGCTAGCGAAGCAATTGAGTGGCGTGAGGCCATCGATCGGAAAGACAAAATTCTGACTGGCTGGACAAACCCAGAAGAAAAGAATAAAAGTCTCTCAAGAAAAAAAAAGAATCGCGACCAGATAGGCGATAAGGAAGTCTTAGCGATTCTGAAAAAATTCACGAAGGGTAAGAAGGACTACACGGTCGAGAAGCAAAGCAAAGGCTTCAGCAAAGGATTCGAGAAAAACAAGTGATATCCACTTCACCCGATGAAATTTGGGCATGATCTGCGCTTTGTGGTATGTCGGCAAAAAGCGGAGGATTATTATGCGGGTAAAGGACCATTTCATAATCTTTGGAACCGGAGAAACAAGCTCCAAAAAGGACAAGGATGGCGGCGAAGAGATGGAGTACCGGGATCCCCAACACACGTCAACATGATTTTTGGTGGATCTTCTTCATCTGAGTCGAGCATCATCTGAAGGCCATGGGCGGGAGATCAACCTCGTCGAATCTCCGACCATCACCAAGCGATCAAAGTGGTCGGACCTGACAATTTCCTTGACAAAAGGCAGTTGCCCCATCCTTCGACTCGACCGGGTAGGTTCCTATTGTTGTTGAACCAACTATTAATAATTGTAGGTTTAATCGAGTCTTAGTAGATGGAGGTAGTTCTTTGAATATATTATTTGTGGGAGCTTTAAAAGAGATCACGAGTCCCCATGTCAAAGGTGAAACCGATGAAATATGCTTTTCATGGCATAGTTCTAGCTCCATAAACCGATAGGACAAGTTTCCCTCTAGGGTTACGTTCGAAAAGTCGATAATTTTGAACAAAAAAATTCCATTTGATATTGTAGATTTTGAATCGCATATAATGGAATCCTTAGTTGACCGACATTAGCAAAATTCTTGATAGCCACGCACTACGGTTATCAAAGTTTGAAAATCTTTGGGACCAAGAAGTCATTACAGTTCGAGGAGACCAAAAATGGCCTTTGTATATGATCAAAAATCCTAGAATGGTCGATGAACTTCCGGCCGAGATCTTGACCCATCTCTTTGTCAGGTCAAGCGCTCGAGGCGAAGATGGCCTTGAAACCATCCGACCAGATCAAAAGAGGTATCGCTCGACAAAGCGCTTCTCGGACGGCGCCAAGTCACTACAGGTCGAAAATCTTGACCCACTGCTCGCAAGGTTACGGTCGAGCAAGACTCGATCCTAAATAGGAAAAGTCGCTTGTCTCCTTCCTCGAGCAAATCAAGGCGTATTCGCTGGCGGCGTCCGATATCCGGAGTCCCGGGAGGTGATCGAGCACATGCTAGCTCTCGGCGATAAAAACCGATCAAGCGAAGCTACGGCATTTTGCACTGATCGGAAGGAGGCAATCGGTCGAGATTGACAAACTTCTCAAAGGTTTGGATTCATCAGTGAAGTCGACCACCCTCGGTGGCTTGCCAACCTGTAATAGTTAGGAAGAATAATGGGAAATGGCGAATGTGTATCGACTTTCTGAGATCTTAATAAAGCTTGTCAGAAGGATGATTTTCCCCTTCCGCATTGATCAATGGTAGATTCTACCTCGGGTATGAATTACTAAGTTTTTAGATGTATATTGAGGTACCACCAGTTAACATGTGTAAAGAAGATGAAGAAAACTTCCTTCATCACCCCATATGACACTTCTTGTTTTGTTAAGATGCCATTTGGTCTCAAAAACGCTGGTGCAACTTTTCAAAGGTTGATGCGAAAAACCTTTAATCCACAAATAGGTCGGAACCTTGAAGCTTACGTTAACGATCTGGTCGTAAAGAGCGTCAACGCTAGTGATCATGTTCATGACTTACAAGAAACTTTCAATAACCTAAGAAGGCATAACCTCTAGTTAAATCTGGAAAAGTGTGTGTTCGGAGTTTCTGCTGGAAAATTGCTCGGTTTTCTAGTCTCGGCTAGAGGTATTGAAGCAAATCTAGTAAAGATAAAAGCCATCGACCAGATGCGCCCTCCGACCACAAAGAAAGAGGTCCAAAAGCTAACCGGCTGTATGGCAGCGCTAAGTCGTTTCATAGCAAAGTTAGGTGAAAAAGGATTACCTTTCTTTAAGCTTCTTCGAAAATACGGGAGTTTTGAGTGGACCAAAGAGGCAAACGATGCCTTTGAAGAACTTAAAAAGTACCTTACAAGCACCCCGGTCTTAGTTTCTCCAAATGAAATGGATATGTCCTTCAGTCAAAAACATCCTTGAAGCGAAGTCATCGGGACGAATAGCAAAATGGGCGGTTGAGCTAGGGGCATTTGACCTCCATTTCATCTCACGAGCAACAATAAAGTCCTAGACAATAGTAGAATTCATTGCGAGATGGACAAACCACGAACCCACCCAAGGGCAGGAAATCGAACACCACGATGAGTGAACAATGTGCCGATGGTTCCTTGATGTTAAAGGATCGGAAATGGAGTCGTCTTGATATCCCTCTTGGCGAACAACTCAATCGCCATCGATTAAATTTTCTGCTACAAACAATGTGGCGAGAATATGAAGGTTTCTTGGCGGGGACTCGGCGACTCGTTAAGCTCGGGATTTGTAGATTACTAGTGAAAGCGATTCTCAACTAGTAGCGAATCAAGTAGGAAAAGAGTATTAATGCTTGAGTACCAAGATGTCATCTTATCTGGCGAATCACGAAACTTCGAAAAGCACTTCTTGGTTTCTAGACCCAACATATTCCTAGAAAGGAAAACTTTCTAGCGAGACCGGTTAGCACGGATGGCCTCCACGAGGTCGGCCGTCACTTGAGAGTTTTTCTCGAGCAACTTGATTCACCCTCGGTTAGTCGAGCCTTGAGAACATACATGATTCTTCTGGTCGTACAAACCGATCAAAGGAACATGGATGCTCCACAGTCGATTGACGGTTGGCGTATCACGATCAAGGTAGAGGCGGATGACATCGATCTACAATTATCTTCAACATGACATAATTAGGAAGATGATGTAGAGGCGATCGTATAGCATGAAAAGCCAAATCATACACTCTAATCGAGCGTACCTTGTATAAGCGAGGATCTCATGGAGTGTTGATGAGATGCATATCTCAAGCGGATGGCATTAAGTTGCTAACAGAAATCCATGAAGAATGCATAGAGCACATCATTCCTCTGAGAACAGCAGTCGGTAAAGCCTTGAGCAAGGATACTCTTGGCCAAGCGCCCTTTGATCGAAAGAGCTTGTGACGAAGTGTGTACAATGTCGGTTCCATAGCCGACAAGTACATCGATCGGCACAAGCCTTACAAACAATTCCTCTTTCTTAGCCTTTTGCAACTTTGAGGAATTTGGACATTACGGGACCTTTCCCAAAACACCGGGGCTTGAATTCCTTTTCGTCATGATTGACACGTTTACAAAATGGATCGAGGCTGAGCACTGTTGTTAAAACAATAAGAGGCGACTAAGAGATTTCTAATGAAGAATGTGATACGATTTGGTGTACCCGGTCGTATAATCACGCAACAATGGTGCCTAGTTCTCCGGCGATCAATTCCAAGAATTCTGCGATGAACTTGGCGTCAAAGTTCATTTTATACATTGCTCATCCATGAGCAATGGGGCGATTAAGCGAGCTAATGGTATCATTATACAAGGATCAAACGCCGAGTATTCGATCAGTTAATCAAACGGTCAGGAGCTTGGGCTTAAGAACTCCCGTCTGTATTGTGGGCCGTTCGAACCACGACCAGTCGTGCGACCGGTGAAACACCATTCTTTTTGGTTTATGGTGCTAAAGCCATGCTTCCTCTAGAACTCAAAATTGGCTCTGCTCGAACTAATTGTTTTAATGAAAACGATCAGAATGAACAAAGACTCGATGACATCAATTTCCTCGAAGAACGACGAAATCAAGCCCTTGTACGATCAGCAATATATCAACAAGCCATGCGAAGGTACCATAGTCGTAAGGTGCAACCTTGCAGCCTAGCTGTAGGTGATCTGGTTCTCAGAAAAATTCAGAATCAGGCTAATCGCAACAAGCTTTCTCCCAAGTGGGAAGGTCCTTACTTGTGGTGAGAAGTCACCGGGCCGGAGTTACATTAGACTACGCCATGTCGGACGGGCAAATTTTGTCAAATTCTTGGAACATTGATCAATTGTGTAAGTTTTATATCTAATTAGTTTGTACTTTGTTTCAATTATTGATTTAGTATATTCATTCTTTTGTTTTCGACAAGTGATACAGTTTATATATCTATGCCTATATTCTTTTCTTTGATTATTGTCTTGCTCAAATTTGAGTCTTTTACGCTCTATCAAAGCTTGTTTTTGCTCTGCAAAAGTAAAAGCAATGATAAGCACAAAAATGATTGGAGGAAGACAATAAGTCAAATTACGACTGTTACCTTCAATTTTCTTGTTAAGTTCTTCCTTCTTTGATGCGTCACTTGTGATCGACGGTCCTTAGCTTTAATTTCCTCTTCAAACAAAGGCTGTTTTGGCTTTTCTCGACCATGATCTCTTCTTTTATTTTCTCCAAATATATTGAATGCGATAAGGAGAATAATTAGAGAAGGGTAAAGTTTTGAAGAAAGAAAAAAGGTTAAGTGGGAAGTTCTTACTTTCCAATTCGAGTGTTTTTGCTCCAAGTCCTTAATTATTTGAGTCGATCCTCAGACCACGACAAGGTTCTCAACGAGATCTTTGCACAAATAGTATTTTTTTTTCTCTTTAAGTTCCTTGTAAACTTTTGAGAAGTACTATGGAAGTGGTCATAGATACTTACCCGGATCGCCAAATCATTATAACCGCCAAATATTGAATCAGGATGCATTTTGATTTGATGATCCGATATTTTTTCCCCATGCCTCGTCAAGCTCCTTATCCTTGATAAATCGGGGGTGAAAAGGGAACTTGTCAAGTTGAGAAGGATTACCAACATTGGTCGGAACCTGTTGAGGGCCTTTAGAGGCATCTACCTCCACAGAAGGAGTTAGAACCACCACTGGATCCAACTTGACCGTTGGCCCTCATATTTGCTTTCGGGGCTTCTTCGACCACTTTATCCTCGGGAACTCATCTGGGAAATGTTACAGTTAGAGACCTCCACGGGTGCTCGGTCCTCGGGAAGGTTACGATCGAAGCTTGGCCGGAACACCGAAGACCTCATAAAGCAAAGAAGGGAAGTTCAAAATCAAATCATCAAGAAATCATTAGAGGTATGCGCTTATCGACCATTTTCATTTGTACATACGGTTAGTTTTCGAGATTTGACTTTGAATCGCGGAAGGGTAAACTTTGTCGTCACCCTTCCTTTTCTTTTCTCTGCTTTTGGGTTCCAAACCGTGAGTTAGTTAAACCCGTTGCATCATCCAACAACATGTCGAGCGATGCCTCGATCGGCTCGTCGAGGATTACGTCATTGACCATCCGGTGAGGCGAGTGGTTTCACCAACCCCAGACGGTTGTTTGATAACAACTATCACATCGTCAACGGCCGATGCAGGATTCTGACCTCACGTGATCGCGCCTTCTTGGCCTTCAACCTTCTCCACTGAACCAATAAGCGAATTTGGTTAGGTGATGAAATCTTTATCTAAACTACATATATATTCATACGAAATGTTCTATTACCTCGGGAGATTCATCTTCTTCCGATTACATCGAGGGCGAATCGGTCGGAACCACGGTGGGATGTTGACCCTCACCTGAGTAATTCGTAATCCGACCGGTACGAAGTAGAACATGATCAAAAATCTGATCGGAGAATATGTATACATGATAAAAGAAGTTTTTGATTATTTACCTTAAGCCTTGCTAGTTTCTCTTGGCGGGAACTATGGCCAAGATCTCGGGAATCGGCCTTCTCGCGAGGCTCCCAGGCGGATCGGCTGATCCGCTCCCTAATTTCCTCGGGAGAAAGGGCTTTTAAAAAAAAGCAAAAGAAATAATGGCAGATTTTAAGGTAGTACCATAATCAAATAACAAAAAGCTGGTGGGAGTTTCTCTCGAAGACTTACCACCTCTGAGATAGCTTCATCACGACCAATGGACCGTCGAGAGAATGAGTCAGAAGCTTGTGAGGTTAATCTGGCGCTTGGTGAAGTCCTCACCACATGCCAAGAGGTCAAGCCCTTAACTTTCGAGGTCATAGATGGCATCCACCCATCGTCAGAGCCACTCTGTCTTCTCCACGGTCTTCCTCCACTTGAGATTTTCATTAGCTCTCATCCCAAAAGTAGAGGCCATCATTCCTCGTAACCGTCATGTAGAACCAGTTCTTCTTCCATGAGCGACCACGAGGATTTCAGTACATATGAATGTACTCATCGGCCTTCCGTCGTGAAGGCGCAATGTACATTCTCAAAGTCTCCATGGTTCTCCCCATCACCATTGGTAGAAATACGAAGAGCCTTAAACTCGGAGGCACTCCGGTATGCTTTACACAAATATGTGAAGATCTTGATATTGGCGATGGAATTTGGAACCAAATTCACCAATTCCACCCGTAGTACTCAAGAACACGGAGAAGGAATTTGTGTCTGCAAGCAACCTCGGCCCGCATTCGATGTAGGCGAGGAAAGCGAGGATTTCCCGTCTTCACGACTCGGAAAGTGCTCTCCATCACGGTCTCCATCGATCAAATTCTTGTCAGGAGCATCCCAACCTTCTCCAACGCCTCAAGCTTTTTCTTGCTCAATTCAAGAAGGCAACCACTTGATTTGCTCAGACATGATGAAAATCCTCAAGGATGAGTAGTGGTCGTAGGAGGTTTTGTGGTCGGAAGAACAAGAAAAGATGACTAAAGTTTTTTCGGCAAAGGTGATCAAAAAGGGATCTAGGCGTAAAAACTCCAAAAGGTCTAGCGATGGGGATTTTATAGCCTCGAGATCTTTAAATTACGATCGGAGGTTACCCACAAAAGTCTAAACTGACAAAAAGCCTCTTTTTTTAGCAGACGGAAGGAACTCTTCGGTTCCCAAGGCAAGTTCTCAACTTTAAAATGAACACGGGCCACCTCGAATGTCATGGCATTAAATGGGGAGTGCACGCTCGTCTGACTTCATCGGATAAAGGTACACATCGACATGTTCATTTAAAGTTAGGGGCTAGTGGCGAGATTAAAACCTCTATGTATTAATTTAATACATAAAAGACCATCGTCTTCATGGTCGTAACCCTAAGGCTAACGACCTTCTTGGTCGTAAGGATTCCAAAGGTTACGATGGGTACCTGGTGGGACTAGGCTTCGACCGGTAGCGGATCGGAAAAAGCTATGAACCGGCATTTCTTCTGGTATGATGAATGGGACACGTCTTTGAATGTTCCATACTATGCGATGATATACAAGACAACGACAATAAACCACCCTACGGTTTAGCTTTTCATAGGCACTTAACATAAGGTAGTTAACACGTTGTTAGCGCCTTAAACCTCCGACGATCGTAACGTTTAGCTAGGGCGCCTTCTCCGAGAATGCTTGCGCCTCTTGGGAGTTATTTAATGGTGGAGCGAGAAGCGAAGAGACAACGAAGACACCGAGCAAGGCAACACGAAGCCAAAGCGATAACAAGGAAATAAGTCTTTAAGCGATTACTTTGCCTAGCATTCAATACATTCGGTGTAATTAGAGATAGTCCTAGTCGGGTCTTGTAATTCCGGTTCATATTAATAAAGCGCACCCATTCTCTCCCAGGATACTCCACGTCATTTTCCTCTTTCTATTTCGTAAGATCGGTGACTCGATCGTCGACACCGGCTCTGCCTCTAGTGATCGCCCGTCGTGCTTTCCTTTCGGCCGCTAGCCCACTTTGACCACGTGAAACCTTCTGCCGTGCAGGACCCCTCGTGCCACCTCACTTTAAAGCGCTTCTACGTGTCTTTGGGGATATGGGCAAGGGGAAACCCTAATCCCCCTTTTGAACCGGCCAATGGGCCATAATGGGTCGGATCGGGCTGAAAAGCAAGAGGTCGGGTTGAAAGAAATTCTCGGGTGGAATACCGAAAAAAAGGGGTGGTGGAAAATCCCAAAAATTTGCAAATAAACCCTCAAAATTCTGAAAATTATGATGAAATTTTGTAGATAAGAAAATTTTGCGAAAACCCCCTGAAAAATTGAAAATTGCACGAAATATTTCTCAAAATTGAAATTTAGCGTTTTAGCCCTTAAAAATTGCAGAATTCAATGAAAATTCATATTCCAGCAAAAAAAGGGCCTCATGAATTCAAATTTTGAATCATTTTGAGCATTTGAAGCATGCTTAACTTTGTTATTACTATTTCTATGCAATTTATATATTGTATTTACTGTTTTTTATTATCTGTGATTGCTTATATTACTTTTAATCACTAAAAATATGACAAATCATGAAAAATGCATAGAAAAATATGGAAACATTATAAAATTTTTGCAATCATTTTATGCAAATTACGTGATAATCTTATGAACTCTTTGTTTGAATATGAAGATGGCTGGCATTACGAACAGAGAGTTTGAAGAACTAGCCTAACATGGCGAATTACTTGACTTGGGTATCAGATGTCGAGATCGTACTTAGAGCCAAGAAGCTCGCGTCTTTGCTATCGGATTTAGCACCTCGAAGGATGTCACTCCAACTACTGAGGAAAATGACTAGGCACTTCATTTCATGAGACACCATCTCTGCTAACGCTCAAGAATGAGTATATGGCGGAGAAGAACACACTAACTTTATGGACCGCACTAAAAAGCGGTTAGAAAGTGAAGTACCATTCTTCCTCGAAGCGCAGGGAATGGAGCAGACTATGTTTTGTTGGTCTTATCTTTGTGGGAGTACAATTCTTCTTTGCGCGAATTTGTACCGATCTTGACTTTGTGATAAGGTAATCACGGATGAAGA